>JANHZU010001475.1:129161-139970 GCA_032468055.1 Acrochordus granulatus | reverse complement strand
GGGAGACACTCTTTGTCTGGCTCCTCTGATGAGACCTGTCCAGTATGGTTGAACCTCTGGCAGAGCTCTCATCTTTAGAGCACACAAGCCCCCCAACCACAGCAAGGTAGTGCCTCACTGGGGGGCCTTTAAAAATAGGTGATTGCTATTTTCAATTGCAATTTAATATACAGTATATTGTTCAACCTTCCTATACATCACCTCTGGTTTAGCCTTTTAGAATGATTTGCCACTGTTTAAATGTGGATAGGTTATTTACATTTTGTGACTATAAAAATTACCTGATTTATTTCTGTAGGGTGTACCTCAATTACCTTGTGCCAAAGCATTATATAACTATGAGGGGAAAGAGCTTGGAGATCTTAAATTCAACAAAGGTGACATCATCATACTACGTCGGCAAATTGATGAAAATTGGTATCATGGAGAAGTTAATGGTATCCATGGATTTTTTCCTACCAATTTTGTCCAAATAATTAAACCATTACCTCAACCACCACCTCAGTGCAAAGCACTTTATGACTTTGAAGTTAAAGATAAGGAAGCTGACAAGGATTGTTTACCCTTTTCAAAGGTAAAAATATATAGCTGTGTTTACATTGTCTCTGGAATGTTGAAATACTTCTTAACTTATAAGTTTCCCATTTGTCAAATGTTGCTATAATTTTTCATCTTAGCCTTTTTTCTGAAAGAAATCTAAGTGACATACTTAACATGTTTTAAATTAAAAGTATAACTTTAAATTATCTTAGAGATAAAGTGTCTGAACTGTATATTGTTTCCAATATTAGCACTCTGTTATACTATATTGATTCTTCAAGATCAGTTAGAATGAATGTGATTCTATTTTTTGTGAAAATATATTATTTTATTATATGTGTTTTACTGTATGTAATCTATTTTGTTTCTAAAGGTATACTATTACAGTGGAACCTTGGATTATGAGTACTGTGGTTAATTAGTGTTCTGCAAGACAAGCAAAAAATGTTTAATAAAATTTAATTTGGTTAATGAGTGAAAACTTGCAAGATGAGCTTCGCGTGATGAGCTTGTGCAAGAAATCTCACAACTGAGCCAATGGTTCTTCTCTCTCATTGCGTAAAAAGTGTAAATTAAGTGAGTCGTTCAAGAGAAAGAACTCCTGAGATTCAAATTCCAGATTCTCCTTCCAAGCAATAACCCTCCCCTTCCACTCCTCTCTCTCGTCTCCCTCACACCAGCTAGGACTCTTCAAAGTATAGGAAGATTGATCCTCTGTCTTCCCTGTCACTCACTCACAGACACACACACACAAACACTCCTCCTAGCACTGCACCATCCAACCCATCCTGCCCATTTCTTCTCCCCTTCTCATAGCACAGAGGCAGGTTATGATAAGAAACATTTCCAAACCACCCAGGAAAGACCCCCCTGGAAAGACATTGCTGAGGGAAAAGGCCGTTTTACCCTCGAGTGACGGCAGCAGATCCTCCTGATTCAACAGGGGCTGCCAAGACAGCAGCCGGCCGAGCAGCAGCTGATAGCCAGAATCTGCCTCCGAACAGATCTATAGCAACAAGATTAACAGTAAAGCAGCCACCCTTCCCAGGAAAAGCCAGATGAACCTCCTAAGAACTTTACAGAAACAAGAGAGGACAGAACTCAAGGCTAGGTGGAAATCCTCTTCCATAAACCAAGGGACCACTAAGAACCATCACCCAAATTGAATCACAATTGTTATTCTCTGCTGGGCTTGGATCGGGCCCTTGGGGACCCCACCTCAAAATCTTCTAGCAAAAAATAAAGTGCTGGTTAATTTGTTTTACTTTATATTGTGTATTAATCATTGTTACTTGTTCCAGATATTAGGGACAATCATTTCCACATAAAATATAATTGAAAATGTTTTTTTATGAATATTTTTGGATGCGTGGAATGGATCATCTGACTTTGCATTGTTTCCTCTGGGAAAATTTGTTTTGGTATAAGAGCGTTTTGGATTTAGAGCATTCTTCTGGAACAAATTATGCTTGCAATCCAAGGTTCCATTGTAGTTTTCTTGCTAAAATTCTTTCACGGTCCAGGAATAGTTTTACAACGAGCCTTTTAGACTCTATATTGTGTGAATTGATTACGCCATGTAAGCTTACAATTCATCTACTTTTTTGATCCTCCAAATATAATCTTTAAAAAATTCTCAGGAGCCCCAGACAGTATAATGATGCTGAGATATGAAAGGCAACAATGTCTTAAAAGCCAAAAATCTTCATCCATGTTTTGCATTTGCAGTTTTCTTAGTGTCTTTATCATGGACATTTTCTGATACTGATTTCCTGGTTCATTAATCCTTTAGAAGATTGCATGTATTTATACTGAACAGTTGGTATCTAAGTGTTGTGGCTACTTATTAAAAAAACTAAGAATATATAACATATTACAGAACTGAGGTAGATTGAGATGTGTGCTTTAATGCTGAAAAAAGCAGTTGAATTGTTCTTACTGAGCAATTATTTCATTTGATGGATGATTGATTAGCTCCTGGAATGTCTTTCAGTTTCCTAATAACAGGAACGTATTATTGAAAAAACTTTCATCTGAAAAGATGTAAATTGAGTTCATTTAAAAATCTTAATAATTAGTCTAAATATGTCAGAAAAATAAAATGTTCACTTAGAATATGGAAACTTTATTACCTTTTTATTTTTTCTTTTATATTCAGGATGATATTCTGACTGTGATTCGCCGAGTAGATGAAAATTGGGCTGAGGGAATGTTGGCAGACAAAATTGGAATATTTCCTATTTCATATGTTGAGGTGAAAAAACCTTAAGCTTCTTTAATGATGAATTAATGTGAATTAACACACATGGACACACATGCACACAACTTTATCCTAAATTTCTTTTACTTTGGAGTGCCTGGACACATGGAACATTTGTAGACTTTAATCAAAGAACGGTTTTTAGCAAATTGAAACATTTATTATAGAGTCCACAGATAAATGTCTTCACTTTTAGTATATGTTGTATATATTCATTCAAAACTGATAATAGAAATATGAAATAGTGCAGTTTCATATTGTCCTTACACTTGAACTGAATAATAAAAGTCATTGGACATTTATTCATTTGTAGCAGCTAGTAATCATAATAGATTTTTGGTGTCTTGACAAATCATAGCACCTGCCAATTTAAAAATTATTTATAAGAGAATGTATGTAGTTTAGGATTGAACTGTAGAATCCTTGGTGCTCTCTGAGTTTGGTTATTTGCTTGTAGATCTGACTTATATAACACAGCTGATAATATTACTTAGCTGGAAACAACCTGCAAGGAAACAACCAAACTGAGAGAAAATCAGGGACTACACATATTTATTTAGTCTTAAAATAATGGAATAATGTTTTTTTTCTTTCGTTTACTCCTTTCTTGTGTCATTTGAAGAAGTTAAATTACTATAATTAAATATTCTAAAAAGAATAGTGGCATCAGTTAAAAAGGCATGTGTTCATTTGCCTTGTCATTCTAATACTTTGAAATACCATATATGGCTGTGATAATGTAATATGAAAGAATAGATTAACTTTCCCATCATTTCACACATCACTTTGACCTTTGTAAAACTAGATCTGATTTAAATAATATAATTTAACAACAGTAATTCTTTAAAATAATGTTAGAGCTATTCTTAGATAAATTTGGGCATCTAAAGTTCAATTTACAGCAAACTTAATTATGATTCATTTTGTATACTGTTAACAATTAAACAATTTATTAAAGTATGTAATCTACTAAATAAAATCTTAAAGTACTTGACATCATTCCCGTGGCTTATATGTTTTTGACTATAAACAAGCCAGTTCCATATGTCAGTAGTTTATTAAATCATTTTCAGACATTAATATGTGTGACCTATGCAAAATTTCCACTGCAGTGACATCCTGAGACATCTAGTGGAATTTAACTTTGGTACTGAAGTTCATATGGGTTGACTGTTTCTGTATAGTGTTTAAATAGAATCACTCTGGAAAACAAAGGTCAAACCTAGGCTCTATCACTAAATTGCCCTTAGCTTCTCATCAGGAAATCAAATGAACAAGATGAATGTTATTCGTGCATTTTATGGTTAAGAAATTATCAGTACATAAGTTATATATGGTAAATTTATACAGATTCATAAGAAGAAATATTACTTGTGGTTAATGTAAGAATATTGTTAGCTAAAGGTAAGAAAAACAAAAATATTTTATACTGACAGTTTAAATCTAAACTCATTGATAACTTGGTTACTAATTATTAACATCACTTCTTTGAGGGAGAAGAGTGCAAGTATCTCAGTTGCTGGCCTGTTTGTTCCCTTGCAAATCAACAGTCTTGGTACATTATATGACAAGACATTGCAATTTGGCATAGATCTGTTCCAGCTTCTTTATCTGCTAACTTCCAGATCTTTACAATGATAAATTTGACTTTTGGAAGAAATTTAAGGAGGCATTTGATCCTATATGTTTCCATACTAGTCCTCCAAGTTTATATCTGGCAATAAACTAGTTGAAGTTTACAGATAACCTCAGACTTTATGTTTATTGTGTGGTGTGTATTATATTTATTTGTATTTTTTCTAGAAATTTTTCTCTTAATTTAAAAGACTATTTGATAAGTAAAATTCTGGTAATTTAAACAGATTTAATTTCAGATAAAATCACCTTTTTGTGCATTTTCTAAGATTTTTTTATCAATCACTGTATTCTAGAATTTGATACACTTATAAAATTAAGTGACCTAATAATGTATTAGAGAATATAATTCCCAAAGGATCATATCTCGTGAGCAGACTGCCATACAGACTTGGATCCTATTTACTGTGATTTAGAAATCAAGCAATATGTGGCTGTACTTTGTAATATAATTAAACATAAAGGTTAATTTAGTTCTGGTCCCAGAGAGGATTGCAGTAATTCACTTTATACATTTTTCCCAATAAACAATGAACAAAGATGAATGGATAAGTGCATTCTGTTTCTCTTTCTCTTCTCATCCTTATATACATAGAGTAGCCAAATATAATGAATTACAAAATATTCAGGATTGATTCAAAAATACATTTTAATGTACAATACATAAATTACAATGGAACTAGCTAAGAATTTTTTTCTCTTAATCAAATGATAGCATCAATATTCATGAAATATTGTCTTGCAGTTTAATTCAACAGCAAAACAACTTATTGAACTGGACAAACCCTCAGCTTCTACGGTAGATTCTGGAGAAGGTACTTCTAGTACATCCCATAATAGTTCAGTGCAAAAGCATACTGATATGAAGAAGAACAGCAAAAAACGCCATTCTTTTACTTCCCTTACCATGTCCAACAAGGCTTCACAGTCTTCTCAGAATCGTCACTCAATGGAAATCAGCCCTCCTATCCTCATCAGCTCTAGTAATCCAACTGCTGCAGCACGAATAACTGAGCTTACAGGCCTTTCTTGCAGTGCACCTTCTCAGGTAATCATGACACAAGTGGAAGTATATGATAGCTTTTTAATGAACAGTTTAAAAGAATGTCAAAACAAGTGGGGTATTAATTATTGCTCTAAATTATTTTTATAATGATTAAAAATGTAGAAGCATACCTTAATTATTTATTAAGGGATTATATTTCATTCTTTAATATTCTTAGTCAGACAGCTGTTCTTGCCTTTTATGTAAGGCTTTTTTCTCAGTTTGAATAGGTTTTCTTTTAAATGTTTTAGATAAGATTAAAATAGTTTTATTCATCAATTAGATAACATTTGAATAATGTTAGCTACTTTTAAATTTGTGGTTAATATCTTCCATATATAAATAGGAAAGATTGTTCGTCCCTCACAAATTGAGAATTGGGGCAGAATTTGGGTATAGGTAGTTCTCGACTTACAACTGTAATAGAGCCTGCCCATCACAGTCGTAAGTCATAACAGTCATAAATTTGGTGACCCATGTGACCAATCTGATTTTACAATCCTTTTTACGAATATGGTAGATGTTAAGCAGACCAGTGGTTCCTATGGGCTGGTTCTGCCAAAAACCGGTAGTAAATTTCAGCTAAACCCTTGTAAAGTGGTCACATGACCACAGGGCACTGCAAAGAACCATAAATGAGGGCCAATTGTCAAGGTCCCAACATGTTGTCATGTGACTACACTAGAGGAATCTTAAATACCCACATGGAAATCTGTCATAATTTCACATGGTCTTCATTCACTCTTCATTCTTGTCCTTCATACTTCATTATTAATTCTCACGTTCATTACAAACTGAGCAGTATCTGCAAATCCATTTAAGCGATGCTCTAAATTTTGGTTAATGTTTATTATAGTTTATAAGATGTTATGACAAAGTATGAGAAAAGCAAACGAACCCCCCTTCAGAAATCTGATGCTTAGAAGAACAAAAAATGAAGCTTGCTAAAAATTCCAATTGAAATTAATGTCACATTTTTAATTATATACTGCAATTGTAGTATGATAAATAATTTGTTTATTCAATATAGTGATGCCTAAAAGGAGAAATCATTTTGTAAAATTAATAAAATTACATTTTTTATTTATTAAATTTATATGCTGCCCAAATCACTATCAAGTGTTTTTGGGTGATTATGTCATAAAACACAAGAAAAAATAATTACAGTGTTAAAAACATTAAGTATTAAACATCAAAAACTAAAATTAACAAAAAAAACTTGAATGAAGAATACTGAAGAATAGATGATCCTAATCTGGAAGAAGAAATACAACACTCTATTTATGAGTGTAAAGAAAGATGGGAAGAGGTAACTGGAAATTTAGACTTCACTCATAGTAGCTGGAAAGCATGGGCCTTATGAAAATTGGGAGTGGAAACCCCAATTCTTACTCAGAAAACTCAGATATTACCATCTCAGATAGCCTTGCATATAAAGAATTATGCAGAAAACATATCTTTAGATCCTCACTTTGAAAGAGAGATAAAACAACAAATAACTAAAGGAAATGAACAAATTACAGAAGGCTCACTTATTTCATTATCATTCTCAGAAGAAGAGCTGGAAAGAGCTATTAAAAGTCTTAAGTAAGGAAGGCTGCTGGGCCTGATGGAATGTTCCCAGAGTTCATTAAATACATAGGATCACATACACAAAGATGCTACAACAATTTTATACAGATGTTTTGAACACTGGAGAGATCCCCAGTCAGTTTAAGATATCCCAAACTCTTGGTATCTTAAAACCTGGAAAACTACATATCACCTTACAGCTCTGCTGAGCATTTGTTATAAATTCCTGGAAATATTATAACAGAATATAGCAGTACGTTGATGCAGTTGATATGGCAATAGCTCCCTAAACAAAGAATTTTGAGAAAGGGGAATACACTCTTACAAAGGACCTGCAGACACTAGATCAATACTATGAAATGTGGAGGCTATGCCCAAATCCAAATAAAACTGAAGTCTGTGCCTTTCATCTAAGCAACTGCACAACAAATAAAGAGTTAAATGTATGTTTCTGTGAGAAGAGGATAAAACATAATTGCCACCTAAAATATCTCAGAATAATCCACAACCTATCACTTACATTTGGAAAACATCTCCAAGTGATCAGCCAAACACTGAATACAACTTGATTAGGAAACTTGCAGGAACAAATTGGGGAGCACAAGTAAAAACATTGTGCATAGCAGCACAATCATTAATACATTCCATTGACGAATACTGTGTACTTGTATGGGGAAGAAGTTGTCATACCAAGATTGATGTTCACTTTAATAACACAATGAGAATAACACTTGGAACCCTCAAATCTGTACTGCTCTCATGGCTTTATGTTCTTTCTAACTTTGCCCCTCCTGATCTCAGGTGACAACAGATAATCCAAGAGTGGAATAAGATAAACAGGCCATCAACCCCTAGGGATCTATCATTACATAAAATATTAGACTCTTTATCTCGCATCACATTTTAATCCAGAAACCAATTTAGGATAACATACCACAGTCTTAAAATCTAGGTGAAGAATGAGCAATCTTTAATAACCGTAACCAAACAGATTATGCAGACCCAGCAAATCCACTCCCAGGAATGCACTTGCCCTGAAAAATACAGAGTAACTTGAATAGAATTCGAACATGCCATGCCAGAACCAAGGCAAAGCATTTTAGGTGGGGAATGGCTGAGAGCCCACAATATGACTGTTGTTCATCACAACAAACAATGACAGATATAGTCCAAGAATGCCCCCTCAGGAAATTTCAAGTACCAGGGGTGATGTCATTGCAGCCACACCAGAAGCCATTAGATGGTTAGCTTCTTTGTATATAAAATTATAGCATCTATCCCACTGTGACTCTCTGGTGCCATATCATAGCGATTTTATCATGGTTTTACCCTAAGATAACTGTATTGCTCATATATATATATATGTATCTAGCTCTTGACATTTTATTTATATTTGTCTTGTATGTATAATGTGTATATATATAATATATATATATAATATATTAATATATAATTAACATTATATATCAGTGATTGTGTGACCTCTGTAGATGCCATACACTAAATAAACAAAACTGGATAAAAGGAACCATTCTTTATTAATAACATTAATATATCCCAAAAGAAAACCTCAAATAATGTTAAAAGTAACATTCATTCATATTATACATTCATACTTAAAAGTGAAATGCATACAAATTTAAGACAGAAATCATTTGTATTAATTATAAAGCCAATATTTTTGTTGCAAAAGTGCTTCACATTTTTCACTTATGTACTGATTGGATTTGCAGGATGATACATTAATTTTATTCGATTTATCTGCTATTAATAGGTTCATATTAGTACCACAGGTCTAATTGTGACTCCACCACCCAGCAGTCCAGTAACAACGGGACATTCATTTACCTTTCCACCTGAACTCACATACCAAGCTGCTTTTGCAGTAAGTGTAAGTATCATTTCACAGAAATCAAAATAGTTCTTATGGAATTTTATCTCACTTGGCACTTTCTTCTTTGAATTCCAGAAATTGCAACTTCTGTATTTGTTATTTTCATTGTTGGGGGAATAAGTTGGTAAATTTTTATCTGGTTATTCCAACACAAGAAATTTTAGGACTCCCATTCCTTCAGCCTACTTCATGTTAGGAAGTTAGGTAGCAAAGACAGCAGTCCTAATAAAAAGCTGTCATTTGTGTTATATCAATTCTATTAGTTTACAGTATTTGGGTATTTTCCTGAGCCTGTACAGCAATCATACAAGCTCAGGAAAAAGAACAGCTTCTTTAAAGAATAGGCAGAAAAAATATTTCCAACTAAATCATCATTGGTTGTTTCAGATACAGGTATGAATGCTGCATACTTGTAACCAATTATATCTGTTAGTGGGAAGAAGCAGGCCCAGGCAGCTCAGTTCTAATCCAAAGGTTTATTGAAGCTTCAGGGTGACAAGAATTTCTCCAACTGTTAACCCACACCTGCTCTTCCCCTAATATGGCTAATGGTCTTCATGAGGGATTGGACCTCTGCGCCTGAGCATGCATTGAGACTCCAAACCGATTCCTCTTTTCACTCCTGGCTCCGCCCCTCCTACCACAGTATTCCAGTTAATGCTCAGTGTTAAAGGGTGTGAATTCTATGTAAGAAGAAAATGGAAGGATTTGTGCTTTAAAAAATGATGAAAATAAGAATTCTACAAACTAGCTATTACACATAGACATATATACCTGTGCACACACATAAAGAAAATTAATAAAACTAGCTGAAATAATGTGAGTTTTGCAATGAAGTTTTCTGAGCAAACATGAACAGAAATGTTGAAATATATATCTATATATATTAGATAAAATGTGCAGTAAATATTTTAGGAAAAGTCAGTTGCTAAAATGTACATATTAAGAAATATATATACATTAGGTGAAATAAGTATAAAAAACTATGCATTTTCATGTAAAAGTTAAAATCCTTATACAGAAATGAAATGAAACAAGCATTTCTATTCATATTTGTTAGATTACTCATAATGTCAAGTCCAGAAAGATGTATGTAAGTATTATAAAGAATTCCAATAGAAAAAGATAATCTTGAAAGCTCTTCTCATTCTATTGACCATTGCATAATCTACATGACAGTATAGGAGTTCAGAAAGCTGTCTTTTGCCAATTTAGGTTGAAGAAAATCAGGCTTGCTCACTATGTTAGCCATTGACTTAAAACTAGAATATGAGTGGTATTAAACTGTACCAGTTGTGTACTGTTCTGAATTGGTATGTGACCCTAATGATTATATCTTTGTAATAAATACAATAGATATTTCAGTGAAGCTTCCACTTATGATATAAATGGTGTTAAATACAACTGAAGAATGTTACTATATTATAAAAGAATAGCCTTCTATTCTACAGCTAGAGATAAATGCATTCCCCAGTATGTTATACAATTTTCAAGTAGTTGTCACGTTTGTCTGAAACTACAAATAATAGCATGTAAGGTATGTGCAATAATAGTGGTTTGAAAACATATACTGGATATAGATTTTTTAAACATTTGTGTAGATTCATGCTTTATTTATTATTGCTGATGTTTGGGACCTTTGAGTGGTAGTTTTATGGTGTGTATGAAAAGTTATATACCAGTAGAAAGATTCAAGCCAGCAGTTTTACAAATATTTGTTCACTGTTTAACAGAATATTTGCAATATTTCCTTAGCTATTTCTGTGGCATGCTTTGCACTGTTTTGTCTTTGTTTTTCTTTATAAATTAGAGGATAAGATGATGCCCTCATGTCTACAAGAGTCACTATCAATAGAATCCCTG
>JANHZU010001475.1:117331-129061 GCA_032468055.1 Acrochordus granulatus | reverse complement strand
TATCTAGAGAGGACCTTTTCAAGAGCAGAAATACCATGACTCTTTTGAGGCAGATGCTATACCATCCCTACCTCAAAGTAATATTAATCACAACTTGAATCCAGCTGTACAAATACCAACTAGCTTCCAATATAAGTTGAGAGAGTATAGGTCAGTCCAAAGATGTCACAACTCATAACTATAGAGAAACCCTGTCCATTTCCTTCACTATCTTAAAATAATCCCAACAATCTCATGAGATATAGGTAATCCTCAATTTATGACCATTGTGTAGCTTGCCCATTATGGTTGCATATCACAACGGCCATTAAGTGAAGCATCTCAATGATCCCTTCTCCCTGCTCTCCCCAGTGCAGTTGTTAAATAAACTTGCAGGGCATTAAATGGAGCATGGGATGCCTTAGGGATGGGGGGGCTGGAGGCCTAGCACAGGCCCACCTGCCTCAGGCCTCTCAAGGCTTTCCCACTCCTGAGGCACCCTGTGCTCCACTCCCTGTCTATCAGGGTTACCCCAAGCCTTGGCCTACTCCCTAGCCAGCTACTAAGCCATGCAAGAGAACCAAGACTGGCACACAGAGACAGTTACAGCTTATAGGCCAAGTCCTATTCCTACCCAATCACCCAAGGGCCTCTCAAGGCCTCCCACTGTTTCCTGGGGTAACTGCCTCCATGTGTCAGTTGCTTCTGCTGACTGGCTTAGGCTCCCTTGCATGGCTTAGTGGCCAGCTTTGGAGCAGGCTGAGGCCAGCAAGGACCTGGCAGAATTGGTGGGGGGGTAACAGCAGCACCCCTGCAGGTGGTCATAAGGTTAAATAATAGCAGAGGCAATGTAGCAGCTGTAACTTTGAAACATGGTCATAAGTTCCTTTTGGGGAACCTGTCTTAACTTTGAATTATTGCTAAGTGACCTGTATCGCTACAGTTCTCAGTAGATGGATTCAATGGCAATATTCAGAGGAAATGTGAACTATTTTACCTGTAAAGAATTTTGTGAATATGTTTCAGTGACCTACAGGAATACCTTTTCCCTTGCTTTTCTTGGGAAGACTACTGGATGCAGTTTGCATACACTGTAAGAGGGAAGGCCTTTCTCATAATCACTCACACCTTGGTCATTTCCCATTTAGATTACTGCATGGAGCTGCCCTTGAAAACTATCTAGAAGTTACAGATGGTCCAGTATGAAGCAGTGCTCCCAGGTTTGCCCATATTATACCCTTGTTGCATGGGCTGCATTAGCTCAGGTGCAATTCAAGTTATTGATTATCATCTTGAAAGCCCTGTATTGCACAGGACCACATCTGCAAGAGTACCTTTCTCCAAGGGCATCTGCCTGTCCCACTAGAGTAGATAGTGTGGGCACACTTCAGGTCCCTTCCCTTAAACATTGCTGTCCTGTGGGTCCTTAAAAGTGTCACTTCTCCACTGCAGTCCTGTATAGCACATCCTTCTCCCAGAGATCTAACAAGCACCCACTCTCTTAACCTTTGGGAGAACATTAAAGACATGGTTCTTCCCCCAAGCAAGCATTGGAATAGGATGAGGTCAGAGGATAAGAATATAGTGATTGCATCTGGAAAGTGTAATTATGGTATCCAGTTTTTCTGCTTTTGGTTGTATTGTTTCTTTTGTTTTTATTGTTATACACATGCATACACATGCTATATTTGTGTGTAAATAAAATTTTTCGATTGTACACAACATTTGCTTTAAGATGACAGCTATACAAATGTTTTAAATAAAATCTTATTTTGCTGCTGATATTGCTACCATATACTCTCAGATGTTGATATGCAGCCCACTTTGGTCACATTCACTCTTTGTTTTCTGCCATTATCCCTCTTAAGTGTTGAATTCTTAAGTCAGCTAAAGAGCTCCCCAAGTTCTGCAGCAGACCAGGCCTGTACACTCATCTATTACCTTTCCATGATTTAGTGAAAGATGAATGTGCAGATCTGGCCTGCATCATGAATATATATAGTCTTATTACAGACAGATCTGGCATTAACAACATTTGAAGCCAAAGATTCAGCAATCCAGACACTTAAATTCAGGAAATCGCCAGATGGGTCAGAAAACAACACCAACACTGATTTGCAATTATTTTCCTGGAATGGCCTGCCCACTGTAATTTTTTTTAGCTTGCAATTGTGGATATATGCTCCTCTACATTCCCAACTCCCTCTCCCCACCCCATTGACCCAGTTGAGAAACTATTGACCACTTCATATTGTATACTCCAGTGGAATAACAATGTAGAATTTCACTCCTGTTCTTATTACCAGACCTCCCCTCCCACTAGGACCCTATTTGAATGAGGCCTTTTTCTGGTTGGGCAGTGTTCCTCAATTCCTGCCTGTTATTATGATTCTTCCCTTTCAGTCATGCAGTACAGTTTCTTTCTTTATCATAATTTTTCTTTTAAGATTTCAAGTGCAGCCCTTACTGCCCTGAGACTGCAATGTGATTGGCATGGCTAGTGAAACCTCTCAAATGCCACCCAGCTTCTGCCTAGCCTCTTGGGTATTCAGATAATACCTTCTTGTAGAGTCTAACAAGTGACTTTGACAGAAATATGCAAGAAACTTTATCAAAGCAAAAGAGGCAGAAACATTCTTTAAGCCCTGGGAAACAAGACAATATTCAGAACTGACTATTGTAAGGCAAACACTTCTCTAATCCACTGAACCATAAGGAGAAAGAGGTATAGCACAGTCCAACTTGCAAGATTCTATTATATAATGTTGTTCTGGTCTTCCATGAAGTTGATTTTCTGATCTGGTCTGGTACTGAAACCCTGAACACCTAAATATATCAGCTCCACCAGATTTTTCTTACTGCTGCCATTACTCAGTGCCCTTTCCTATGACAGCCTCCAGGCTCTCCTTTCTGGCTGTATCCACACATTTTCTATACCCAGCTGCACAATGTATGAAGGCAGCCCTCACATTGGTGGTTTGTTCCCAGCAGCTACAGCAGCCCAGGAACCAGCAGTTTCCACCACTACTCCTGTTCCACCGCTTCTACTACTACTTGGCAACAACTGTCCAGCATCCCTTTGCATCTCCAGGTCAGTCTTTCACTCTTCCTCCATCTTCTGTATCTCTTTCATCTTCCTTTCTTTTCCCTTTTATCACTACTCACTATAGCTTTACTCTTAACTTCTTTTCATCTTGAAACCTTCTAACCCACAGTCTCTTACACAACACTTCCCGTCTCCTAAGCTCCAAAAAGAAAAGCCACTCCCTCATTCCCTTGATGCAGTGGTGGACCTCATAGAGAACCATTTAAACATAAATAAAATAGAATAAACTTTGGGGCAGATTATATTGAAATTACCTACATATCTCAACTGGTTTCAAAATCAAACATGGCTTTTAGATATATTTTGAAAAACACAATTGCATTTTGAATGGTCTTTGGATTTCTGCCAAGAGCTTGTACTGAGTTTTTGCTATGCTTCTGGTTCAAATTCTGACTCACATATAATTGCTATGGTAGTTCAGAGTTTACTCAAAGTCAAAGCATGCAAGCCAAGACAAAGTCGCTGACGTATGCTTGCTTGAATGGTTTGCTTTTAAATAAACACACAGAAGAATATTCCAGATCAGTACAAGGTTCTAAGAGCCAGGTCAGGTTTGTCAGCCAGTCAACAGGGGAGAATTTCATGGGCAGGATTCACACAAATGTCATGCAAGAGCTGGAGATAAGACAATTGCTTTCAGCAAAGGAACATGGGTCAGGACTGACTGTTAAATCAGGGTGCAATCAGCTGTCATTACTCAACACATTTACTCCCTTGTTTGGCAAGGAGCCTCATAGAATGTCTCTGCTCAGCTATTGTCAATTCTCACTGGATGCAGGGGCTAGGAGGTCTTATGTCAGCCTCATCTGATTGCTCCAGCTGTCTAGGTGTGCCTGTTTTTGATCAGCCTTGTGATTCTTGGCTTGTATTACCTGAGACTGACATTCTAGAGGTTCATTTGGAGCAGCTTCTTCAGAATTATCAAATGGGGTTACTCTTTGTCCAAGTATGAGCTATCAGGATGTGGCAAAGTAGGGTTATTTCTGAGCGCAGGTCTGTTCTGGAGTATACATGTTGTGCATATCAGTGCATTTTATAATTGAATGTTGGTGCCAAAATGTAATTTAATTTTTAAAATATTTTATTTTTAGAGTATTAATCCACCTCTACCACCACCTCCATCACCTATCTTGTCTACTACAATAATTGCCCCTAATTCTACATGTCTGCCTTCAGGAGCAACTCAAAAGTCAACATCTGGATTGACTGAGCAAATATCACATCTGAGACCACAGACAAGACCAAGTGTGTAAGTGAAACTAAAAGTTATTGGTGATGAACTTGAAATGAAAAGGATGATTAAAAATTGGCAATATAATGAGTTGAAGTGTTTTCTGTAACAATCTTGAAATTGTTTGACTTCTCATTCGGTGAACATTAAAACTGGATTGCGAGTAATGTGCTTTATGACTGCTTTGCTAGTGCTTTGTGAGATGAGCAAAAAATTTTAATAAAATTTAACTTGGTTAATGAATGATAACTTGCAAGATGGACATTGCGCAGTGAGTTTGTGCAGGAAATCTCACAATTGATCTGATGGTTCTCTTTCACTGCATAAAAAGCATACATTAAGTGAAACCAGTAGTGTTAGTGAAAGTCGTTCAAGAGAAAGAAGTCCCAAGATTCAAGTTCCAGATTCTCCATCCAAACAACAACTCTCCTCCTTCTCTCCTCCCTCTCGTTTCCCTCAAGCCAGCCACAACTCTTTTCGAAGTGTAGGAAGATTGACCCTCCATCTTCCCTGTCACACATATACACACACAGCCCTTCTAGCACAGCACCATCCAGCCCATTCCCTCCTGCTCATCTCTTCTTCCCCTCTCATAGCATGGAGGCAAGTTATGATAAGAAACATTTCCAAACCATTCAGGAAAGACCCCCGGGAAAGACATTACTGAAGGAAAAGGAAAAAGCTTGTTTGCCCTCGAGCAGTGGCAGTGGATCTTCCCGATCCAACAGGGGCCGCCAAGACAGCAACTGGCCAAACAGCAGCTGATAGCCAGAATCAGAGTGGATCCATTGTTGCTGCTCGGGAAGGAGTGAGGTGATAAGATTAGCACTAAAGGCAGCTCATCCCTCCCAGGAAAGGCCAGATGAACTTGCTAAGAACTATGCAGAAACGAGAGAACAGAACTTCAAGGCTAGGTGGAAATCCTCTTACATAAACCCAGGGACCATCAAGAACCATCACCCAAATTAAACCACAGTTGTTATTCTCTGCCTGGCTTGGATCGGACCCTGGGGGATCTCTGCCTCAAAATCTTAAAAAAAACTAAAGTGCTGCTGGTTATTTTTTTTTATTTCAAGTTTATATTGTGTATGAATCGTTATTTGTTTCAGATATTATTATTTGTACATAAAAAAACCACTGAAAATTATTTTTATATGAATATTGGTGTGTGTGTGTGGAACAGATCATCTGACTTTACATTATTTCCTATGGGAAAATTTGCTTTGGTATACGCATGTTTTGGATTAAGAGCACTCTTCCAGAAAGAATTATGCTCACAATCCAAGGTTCCATTGCATTTAATTAAAAAGCCACAAAATATATTTGTTTTGATCCACTGCCTTTTTAGTACTTTATCAAACTTATTATTGATAATATTTAAGTAACATTTTCTTTTATTTAAATTAAACTGGCGACTTCATGAATATTTCTGTATAATATGGGAGTAGATTTCCACTATTTTAACTTTTTTAACATCAGGATGTTTTCTGATTTCCTGGATGTTACTTGTGGTACTTTGTTGTAACATCTAAGCATTAATCAGATCCAACTGTATTTAGCATTTTAAGATCAATCAAGGTCACTTAGGTGCTGCCATCTTAATTAGGCAGTCATTTCCTGTACTTTGTAGATTGTATTCTGTGAAAAGAGACAAGTTAAAGATATTTGTCAGAACACTAAGCTGTGAAGTGATAGTATTATAAGCAACAAAAGATTGTAGATTATTAATAGACATGATGCTAAACATTTGGGCATATTCTTAGTAAATTTACCTAAGAATTCAGTGAAGGGAAGTACAGATTTTTCTATCATATATTAGTTTGGTTACCAAATTAAAAATTTGCAGATTATTGTATGGGCATTCTTGCATGTACATTAATAGATGGTTTTGTATGAGACCATTCATAGATAAAAGCCTGTCTTTTAAAAAAATGAAAAATGCTTTTCACAGTCACTGAAATAAAGGCAGCACATCTTTTTGCTTGCAACTTAGTTTAGCCAGTGTTAAGTGGATGCTCAAATAGATTTTGGAGAGATGTAATTAGGAAAAGATATTGCAGTTGTTATGATTATCTTTATTGTCACTAGTTATTGGACATTTGAAATAGTAAGAGTTTGAAGAAGTACATTGGGAAATGATAGATAGTTTTGGACAGAACATTTTAGATATCTCTTACAGATTACAGTAATTTATGAATTGAAATATCTATGACTATACTGAGGAGCAACTTTTCATGCTGATCTGAACCAACACATTTTAATTTTCAGACAGAAATGATTCTACAAAACCTGTAATTTGCAACATTTGAGATTAAAATAAATACATAAAACAAGCAGATATTTTTAATCCTGTTCCTTATTCAGCATTCCACTGAGAATGGTGTCCTTTTTCAGGTATATTGCTATTTATCCATATACTCCTAGAAAAGAAGATGAACTGGAACTGAGAAAAGGTGAAATTTTTTTGGTATTTGAGCGTTGTCAGGATGGCTGGTTTAAAGGAACTTCAATGCATACCAACAAAATTGGTGTATTCCCTGGAAATTATGTGGCACCAGTTACAAGGTATGATGCTCAATAAGTTAATCTTTAATAATTTCAAAAACAAAATGTTCTGAAAATCTATATATAATGGGGTTGAGTTATTGTTTAATAAAAAGTGCATAATGTTTTCCTTTTTTTTAATAGGTCAATGACAAGTGCCTCTCAAGCAAAAATACCTGTATCTACTACTGGCCAGACAGGTCGAGTGGTGACTATGGTCAGTGCTTCTACTGCTGGAGGAACAGTGCAAAAACTTCACAAAAATGATGTGACAGTGAATTCTAGCACAATACCAACAGCTGTGGTTTCTGCAGCACACTTACAGACAAGTCCACAGTCCAAGATCCTTATGCATATGTCTAGTCAAATGATGTTGAATCAAGCTCGCAGTGCAGTTAGAACAGGTAAAACAGTTTGTTTCTTCATATTGGTGATGTGTACATGAACATGTGAAGCTGTAATACAAGAAGGGACAGTAAATACAGTGTCATCTGCTGTCATGGAGATAATGCACAGATTAACTTGGTGATGTTGGCTCAGTTATATTTCAAGGGTTACAGTTTTTTTTTCCATTTATGCTATATATTGTCTTAGAATAATGAAATAAAAATATATGACTAATATAAAATTGTAGTGTTTTCAGGTGATCTATGATGTATCTTCGGATTTTGGCGGCATATAAATTTAATAAATTAAATAAATAAATGTACATGTCACAATGAGAAAATACATTCTTTTCAGTCCTCTGAACTATTTCCCCTTGTCCTTGCAGTTCATAACCAAGAAAGACCGACAGCCACTGTAACACCAATTCAGACTCAAAATTCAGCATGCCTTATTCCTGCTGCTGTAATCATTCCGCACCATTCTGCTGCCTCCCAACAGCTACAACCTCAATTTTCAAATGCTGCTGCTTATATCACAGCTGTAAATATCAACCGGACAAATGTCTCATTGGCTTGCACAACTTCTTCATTAAACTCTCCTAGTACAGCTGTATCAGTCGATGGAGATTCAAGTGGAAAAATTGTGACTGTTCACACTGGATCTCCATCTTCCCCAGAGAACACAATGGCTTCTGGAAGTACTCCTACTACGAATAAAACAGATAGAGATGGAAAGGTAGGTGTAACATTTTTGTTCCTAATGATCCCTGTGTTGACTTTGAAAACCCAAACAGGGATACTACTAGCTAATATTTGAATGACAAACCAAGAGGAAATACCAAAGCTGTAGGGTAGACTACAAACCAATCTTAGAAGCTAATGACAAAACATGTCCATATTTTTGCCAAAAATGTCATGGACATGTCCATAAAATCATTAGGAGTTCAAGCTCAGTTCATATGTTTTGCAGAAGCCTTCAATTTTCTTATTCAGGAGACCTCTTTTATTTGTTTATCTGTTAATCTTAGAAAAAGTAACTGCCATTATTTTCACCTATTTCTGATTAGGTGTAATGTTACAATTTGATACTATGTCTTTGGTATCACCTAGTGGTAGATTCAACATTTATTAATAGTAAGTGTGTATAATAATCAGATACCTCTTCCCTAACCAGTTGTAATTTCTAAATTCTCAGTTTGAAGAATTTTATATCCAAAGCTGAATATAACATTAAAAAGCAGCTGCTAATTACATGAAAGTATTTGTTATACAATAAAGGTTTCAGTCTTAAGATGAGACAGTATTTAATATTAAGATCTCTATTGTTATTATTTGTGCACATTGAGAAAAAAATTAGTACTTATTGTGCATGTTGAAAAAAAGAATATAGAGAAAGCAAAATAGGCAACAACTAAAAAAAGAAAAAAAGGCTATTTGATTTCTAATTTTACCATTTTGTGCTTTGTTAATTTGAAGTGTTTATTAAAAAACTATTTATTGATTTAATTTTTATAGCCACCTATCTCAACAAGTCACTCTGGGTGGCATACATCATAAAACAATACAAAATAAATATATATGGCACCAAGTAAAATGGTTCCTAAGGATGTTAATACAGCCAGGAAATGGGGTACTTAATACACTTGGGGCCGCAGGCCCAGGGACACAACCAAATCTTCATGGCCTTACGAAAGGCCAACAGGGTCAGGTCATCCTGATATCTGAAGGCAGAATATACCAGAGGGCAAGGGCTACAACAGAGAAGGCACTTTTTCTGGCTCCTGCCAACTGATGTTCCTTGGTTGACAGGACCCACAACACGCCCAAGCTGCCTGACCAAATTGGAAAGGTAGAAACAACTGGGAGAAGATAGTCCCTTAGCTCAAGCCATGAAAGGCTTTAAAGGTGCACTTTGAATTGCACCCAAAAACACACTGTCAAGCAATGCAGTTCACAAAGCAATGATGTTACATGTATCAAACACCCAACACCTTTTATTACCCATATTTATTTGCTGCATTCTGCATCATTTGATGCTTCTACTGTTCTTCAAGGATAGCCGCATGTAGAGCACATTGCAATTGCATGAGAGGTCATGGAATCATAAGTGATTGAGGAAATTTAGTCCCCCTTAGAAACCAAAGTGTAAACATTTATATTTACTACACTGTGTGATCCATTGTACAAGGGGCGCGGTGGCACAAGTGGTTAAGAGCTTGGCTTGCTGGCTGGAAGGCCGGTGGCCCGGGTTCATGACCCAGCGTTGCCGCGCAGCAGGGCGAGCGCCTGCTGTTTCACCCCAGCTCCCACCCACCTAGCGGTTCAAAAGCGCGCGAGCGCGAGTAGATAGATCGGTACCGCCCCTCCCGGCGGGAAGGTAACAGTGTCCGTGCGCCTTAAGGTGTCCAGTCATGCTGACCACATGATCACGGAGCCGTCCCAGGACGAACACTGGCTCTTCGGCTTCGAAACGGGGATGAGCACCGCACCCTAGAGTCGGTCACGACTGGCGTGGTCTCCTTTACCTTTTTATTGTCCACGTTAAACAGAAATCTCAGTTGTTGGCACTCATATTACTGATAATAACTTTGGACATTCCTGCACTACCATCATTTCAACCAACTTGTCCTTCAAAAGCAATCTGAAGTCAACCAAAAATCATTTTTATTACCACTAACCTCAAAAGTGTTAAGAGCACCATTGCTCCTTTCCAACAATAGTAGAGTGCAAAGAATGGAATTCAGTCAATGCTCTTTGTCCCCTCTGTCCATTTTTAGACAAGTTCATTTCCCTGTGATTTCCAAAAGTTTCTGAACTGTTCCAAATGAGGGAGTCTTGCAAAGCCACTACTATCCTTCAGTTACAGTTAATGGCAAGTCCATTAACTGGACTTTATGGGAAACAGATTTCCCATAAAGTCTGCAAAGTTACAGCATTTTAATGAAATATTGTCTTCAGTGCAATTCTTACTGTGCTAAAGGTTCAAACTAAATCAATACACCTGCCAAACCAGTAGGTTAGGATCACACTGGTGCAGTGCTGATTTTAGAGTGGTATAAGAACCACATGCAAAAGTACCCACGGTTAGAATTTTGCTTATGAACTTATATTGCCTTGGGTGATTATTATCATTCAACTCAATCTAGTTGCGTAGCGATGAGTTATTATCACATTTCTCCAAAAACTTTGATTGGATGAGTCATTCTTGCACCCCATTTCTGGGAGAAAAAAAGAGCAGCCAGATATGAAATGATGTCTTAAGAAAAAGGATCTAGAGAAAATTATAGTTCTGACCTGCATCATCTTTCTCTGCAGCAGAATAGCCAGAGGAAAAGCCAGAGAAAACAAAAACAGAGCATGTGCTTTCTGACCAAGGAGTTAGCATTCAATACAGTTGTGGTTCCTGAGTATTTCCTAGTCGTTCAATCATTGTTACTCCATTCCTGGCTGCCACTAAGTCTCAGTTATGCCCTGCCTAGTTTCTGATTGACTAGTTTCTGATTGGGTTTTGAATTGAATCAGAATGTATTTATTTTTAATTATATACTCCCTGGGGTTTTAATAAATTAAAGGCGGTAACTTATTTCACAATGTAATAAATGCTGTAAGTCATTCAGCATTGAAATGATCCTCTATTCTGCAAGGTTCAAATGTATCAGGTTTATGGGTATCTCCAATACTTAATGAAGGAAAATGGATTGTAAAAGGAATGTTTTACAGCATGGTAAGTTAAAGAAGCACACTATATCTAAGAAATTCATTTAGAAATAGTAACAACTTTATGATGTTTAATAAGAAAGACTCACCAAGTGCACATTGCAAGGCTCCCTTGGGCTACAAGTGAGGTATATTATTCTTCCCCGAAATGAGGCCAAGCCATGCTTTATCATCATTTAGAGTATTCTGACATTTGGCAAAACAATTATTATTGTTGCTGTTATTATTTGGTCTTTTCAGTTTTGACTCCCACTGATGCCCTGCAGTTTTCTTGGCAAAGTTTTTCAGAAGTGGTTTGCCCTTGCATTCTTCCTAGGGCTGAGAGAAAATGACTGGCCCAAGGACACCTAATTGGCTTTAAGCCTAAAACAGGATTAGAACTCATGTTGTCCCAGTTTCTAGCCTGATGTCTTAACTACTGCACCAAATTGGCTCTCTTTTTAATTCATATAGGTAAACTAGAAAGATGCCCTCACATCAAGCTGGATTTCTTCTATATAATTTTATTAAGGACTATATTACAACACTAAAATGTAATACAAGTCAAATTTAAAGAAAAAAAGAGTAAGAAAGAATAAAAGTGCAAGAAAAAAGAGAAAAGAAAGAATATAATAAAGAAAAATAAATATATAAATTGACTTCCAACCTTAATTACACGTATAGACAAATTTAGTAACCCTTCACCCCATATGTTGTTCAGTCGCGCAGTCGTGTCCGACTCTTCGCGACCCCATGGACTGCATTACACCAGGCCCCCCTGTCTTGCA
>JANHZU010001475.1:91399-109357 GCA_032468055.1 Acrochordus granulatus | reverse complement strand
GCCAGAGGGAGGACACCCATCCACACCCCTTGCCCAGCTCTCACTCTGGGCAAGGGCAACTGTCAACTCAGCCACCCAGCTGGCCCCAGCTCACACCCAGGGGCCAGCCCTGAACCAATCCCAGCCCACAGTTCCTCTTATGAGGCTGGGCTAGCTAACCCAGTCCAAATAAAAAGTCCAAATTGTCCTCCTTTTCCACTGAGTCCATGTTGGCAAATGTCCCCTGAACCTCGCACTGTCTTCCAGTACTCAGAGTTCCAGGCTGCACATAAAGGCCTCGGCACTCAGAGGCACTGGATCGGCTATCAAGGCCACCACCATCGCAGGCTGAGACCAACTGCTCCAAGCTGAACCTGAAAAGATCTGGCTGCTGAACAGCTGATCCCGACCGAGCAATGGCCCACAGCCCCCAGCTCAATCCAGCCAGCCACATCCTCCGAGACCAGGCCCAAGTGCAAGTCATGGATGCAGCCCCGCAGCAGCCGCTGATCTTGCTGCTGTCCCACCAAACTCCAAGCTCCGCTGGCCTCTGTCACAAGGTTCAGCTGCTGGTGCCATCCTGAGAGCCATATCACAGGTCCCACTGCTCTCCCAGACTCGCTGCGAAGAACAACCAGGCCAGGTCTGCTGCCGCCGCTGTAAGCCAGGCCTCGAGACCCCTTGTGAGGCCTCCAATGTGTCAGCAATTCCCCAATGGAAACTCTCCCCACTGCCGCCACCAGCTGCAAAAACACAACCCCAGAGCCCGTTCTACCAACCTGCAAAAAATGGGAGTCCTCAGCTCCAGGCAGCTGGCATCCACGCCAGATAGATCACACAACGGAGAGGAGGAGGAAAACAGAGGAAAAAGCAGGCCCCTCAATCTTCATCTTTGGGATGGCTGGAGCTCCGCACTCCACACCCGCTCCATCCAGCATTAAAAAAAAAAGTAATGTCTTTCCCAGGTTCTTTTCTGGGTGGTTTGGAACTGTTTCTTCACATTATAACCTTCCTAAGTGCTATGGAGGGGAGAAGAGATGGGAAGGAGGGGGAATGGGCTGGATGGTGCCGTGCTAGGAGGACTGTGTGTGTGTGTGTGAGAGAGAGAGACAAGGAAGATGGAGGGTCAATCTTCCTACACTTTGAAAAGAGTCCTGGCTAGCTTGAGGGAGATGAGAGATAGGAGAGGAGGGGGAGGTTATTGCTTGGAAGGTTCTGGAAATTGTATCTCAAGAGTTCTTTCTCTTGAATGACTTTCACTAACACTACTGGTTTCACTTAATTTATGCTTTTTATGCAGCAAGAGAGGAAAACTATTGGCTCAGTTGTGAGATTTCCCGTGCGAGCTCTTCGCGCAATGCTTGTCTTACAAGTTTTAACTCGTTAACCAAATTAAATTTTATTAAAAAATTTTGCTCATCTTGTGGAACACTCGTTAACCGTAGTACTCACAATCCAAGGTTCCACTGTATTTGCTATAGGAGAGCCAGTTTGATGCAATGGTTAAATTAGAAAACAGGAGACTATGAGTTCCAGTCCTGCCAGCTGGGAGATCTTGGGTCACTTTCAGAAAGGAGGTAATGGCAAACCGTATCTGAAAAACCTTGCTAAACACAATTGAACAAATATATGTGTATCTCCTACAGAGGAAAATTTCTGTTTCTGTCCTCAGCATCTTAAATAATGAAAGAGAATAAAAATATGAAGTGTGAAATGTATGATTTACTTAGGTGTTAAGTTCATTTAAAAGGATTATCTGTGTGGAATATGTTTAATTATTTAGTGTCATTTTTCCAGCTCATAGCTAATATGTAGAACTGGTTATTTTTCGAAAATGTGAAAGCATATTTGCAATTCCTTTCATGGGAACTGCAAAATATGTATAGCCTGAGGCTGTTTGGAAATGCTGTCTATGTGGCTGCCATTCTCTTAAACTATGCAGACATCAAATAATTTGAAAGCTTAACTGAAAGTACTGTAAGCACTACCTTGCTAAACACTCGAACCTAACAAAATATTGGAGAGGGGTGTGTCTGTGTGTGGAGGCATATATCTACATTTTGAATTTGAAAGCACAACTCAGAATGAGGTTTCTCCAATGACTATGAAAGATTTGAAGGATTAAGTGTAATATATGATCAAATGTTACCATGAAATATCATGAAATAATCATTATTTTTAAACTAAAACATAGCAAGGCAGACAATATTTCAAAAGGTGAAAGGTTAATTGATGTGTTTCAATCAAATTTTAATAGGCAGAGACTAAAGCTATGCATCAACCTTATCCAGTCTAGCATCTTCCACATCCATGTAGCTTTTCTGAATCCAGAACAAATTCTGCTCTAGTCAGCACTCAAAAGAGTACTGAATAAATTTCACAGAAAAATACATGTGAATTATAAAATACAAGTTGGCCTTCATCTTACAAAGCCATTGCAAACAAAATTTAGGTCAATCTGTTGTTAAAGGACAGAAAGAGGACTTGAAGAACCCAATTATGGAATTCCATTTCCTTTTCTGTCCTTCAACCCTGGCAGGTGGAGGCAAAAGTTATAAAACCACTGATATCAGCTGCGGATCAGGGTTATCAGGAACTTCGCTTAGACTATGCTTCCCAATCAACTTCAAATTCTGATATCTTATTTCAGTGAGGAACTTTGGTTACCCTTAATTGTTCTAAAAATTAAAACACTGGCAACATTTAAGTTACCTTCAACTTGTGTCTCTCACTTTAATCTTTGTCCCTTTGTTTTCCCTCTGTGGTAAAGCAGTGTGTGTGCATGCAGAGAGAGAAACACACAGACACAAGAGAAAGTGATGTAGTAATGAAGGTGCTGAATTAGAAACAGAGAGATCCAGACTTTCTGGCAAATTAAAAAATATAAACATATTTATGCACTGGACCGTAATGGTAGAATCTGGTTCTTAACCTTTCATGAAGATTCTTCTATTCTTCAGTTATTTGATTCAGGATATTAATGTCAATACTAATAATGCACATACGCATACACACAACCCTTTTTTCTGCAGATAAGGTTTGGAAGCCGGTGAAAATAAACTGTCAAGAGATTACATGTGTGCAATAAAAATCAAAATTAAGCAGGCCCTACCCTTCTTTTTTGCACCCATTTTTTAATGGCCCTACCCTCCTTTTTTCTTTTCTCCCTCATCTAATAGGTTGCAAGATAAGCTATTATGGGATGGCATGGTAAGTGCAGGTGTTCTGTCTGTCACCAATCTTTATTCTGGAAGGAACACATTTCAGGCCGAGACAACCTTCACAATTGTTTCTTTTATTATTCTTCAACTTCAAAACCTAATGTTACATTGCCTCAGATGAAGAAGAAAAATTCTACCCAGGATCCTACAGAAATCAATGTACTTGGGCTCTTATAAATTCATCTATTCCAGATTAAAAAATTAAATTAAACCTTTTCTGAAACAAACCCTTGGAGATTTTAGTATTTTTCATGCAAGTTTTTGACTTCTTGATAGAAACCTTAGTGTGATCTTAGGTGTAAATCAAGACTACCATGTAATGGATATGTGCTTCCAGGCCCAGTTTCTATAGGAAGAAGTGTATCTGGTGTATTGGCTACCACCGCATTGCAACTAGAGAGATCAAAGAGAAAGAAATGCTTTGAAAATTAGTTGAGTAACAGCCAGTGAGTTATTGCAATGTTCCTTTTCTAGCTTGGTGAATCAAATGCTGAAATAGACCAAGGGAAATCTTGCCAATGTTGGATAATGAATTCAATCAGCTTGTGAATGAATGCCTGAGGTTAATGATGTATAATACCCCACTATGAGATTGGAAAGCGTTTAGAGGCTTGTGGAAATTCATAGTTCAAGTAAGTAGCAGCAATGGCTTGTTTCCCAGGGAAATAAATGATGCTGGAAATCCAACATTTCAGGGTAGAACTCTGAAAAACAGGCAAACGATTAAGCTTAAACATTAAACAAAGAAGCAATTCAAGGTATAAAAATTATCCAGTCAAGTCCTATCTTTAATGAGGAATCTTCACAGTGCAGTGAAGAATGACTATTTCTAAACTCAGATTAAATCCTGCAGGTGCCAAAATAGGGAAAATTTAAGATATGACAGAAAATAGGGAAAATTTAAGATATGACAGAAAATAGGGAAAATTTAAGATATGACAGAAGAATGGTAAGTGATTTGACTCAATTTATAAAGTAGCTAGCAAAATGAAAAGGTAGCCAGATATTATTAAAAAGATTAGAAGATTAGAAAAGATTCTAGGAGAAGGTGTTGTATAGACATGTTTTTTGCCAAAACCTCCTCCAGCTTGTATCTATTGTGGTGATTTGGAATACAAATGTAACTTGAGTTAATTAATTATTTTATACAGTATTGCATGTATACTGGTTTCTAAGTAAAAAAATCCTGTTATGAAGCCAAGTTATTAAATGGCAGGAGAATTTATGCCTAAAGCAAGTGCAATAATTCAAGGATGACTTTGGATCCATCACTCTCAGCCCAACTTACTTCAAGGGTTATTGTGGAGAAAATAGGAGAAGAAAGGAGATTAGGTATGTTCAGCATTTTGAGTTATTTACAAAGTAATAAAGGCAGATTAAAATAAATATAATAATAAAATGACCTCCCTCCTTCAACAGTAAAGTACAGGATCAGCTATACTTTATAGTGAGACTTGACAGATCAAATATATTAAAGCTGCTATGTTGCATTTCAAAGAATGAGTCTGTAAATGTTTTCACACGATGAATTATATCCATGTCTCCCTTGTCTTGGTTCCTTGCAAGTTGTAAACCCTCTCTCTCTATTGGAAGTTCTTATTAGCGTGTACATATGCTCACATATTCTTTGATCAATGTTCTGTATCAGATCTTTGGAACTCTCATTCGTGGATCATCTATGTATGAGAGAGCAGTAACTAACTGTAACCACTGACTTTGGAAATAAACTGATCATTGGGATCATCTCCTCTTGGAGTTTTTTAAGGTTAGTTCCCTACCGTCCTGCTGTCAATTGGAATTGAGCCACTTGAAAGACTTTTTAAGTGACGATGGAGATCCTGATCAGGCAAGTTTCTATCTCACAGTGGGAGTCCTACTGATACACAGATGCCCCTTTTAAATTAATCAATTACAAAGGTTTAATACCAGGGAGTGATGACAGAACATAAGTTAACTGTCATTTAGAGAGCACAGACGTACTGCATATTCTCACTAGTCCCTTCAGATTTTTAACACTACCAAGCCCAAAATGCCGCAGCCCGGTTATTGTTCTGCTACAATATATTTACAGAAATACAATACATAGCTATCATATTTTGTATATTTAGTAACTCAATAGTTTTTCTTCATGAATAACATCTCTTGAAACTTAAGTATTTAAGTATTGAAACCAATACTTAGTCAACACTATGTCATGTTCTGTTATGAGTTTATTATTAAATAAATATTTGTTTTGCTCTCTTCTTTAGCCTTGGATATAAACACAAAAAACAAAAAATCCAGAAGAAAACAGTGGCAAACCAAAATAATGATAGGTCCATAAAATCACCAGGAGTTCTATTTTTAACATTTATTTAATTCAAATTTTTCTGCATCAGATTTCAACAAATGTTGTTATATATAAACTTATTTATTTTAACTATTTTAAAGTTAAATAAAATATTTAAATATTTAATGTTGAATTAAATATTTAATTCAAAGTATTTGAATATGCTTTCTTATTTTGGAAGCTCCCACCAACATTAATAGCATTGGGTTAGGGTTCCAACCTAATTTTATCATGAGAAACATCATTGCAACTATGTAATGAGTAAATGCTTCTGTCATTGATTTTTAGCATATAGAGTTCAGTTAAAAATTCTAATTAATTCAATATGCCATATGTATTGGCTTGGATAACTAAACCGCACATCCTATTTTAACATTATGGAAAACAGTGTTGTTAGATTAATGCATTTTCTGTGCTCTAAAACAGATTATAAATAAAAATTTTAAAAAATGATATAGGAAGCAGCATCTTAACAGACCAGTTACCAGAAATCAAATAATGCTTAAGAATATTAATACAGTGGTACCCCACAAGACGAGTAACTCCCAAGAGGGTTAAACTCGCAGGACGAGTAAAAAAAAAATAATCAAATTTATTCCGCTAGATGAGACGTGACTCACACGACAAGCAACTTTGCATGATAACTTGCATGTCATCAGTCAGTGTGCTCTGTATTTCTTGTTCAGGCAGCAACTTTGTGCAAGAGTTCTGCCGACGTGGCAAGTGCACACGTGCATTCTGCTGACTCTACCATGTGCTTTACTCCATTGTTGCACAGACAGCAACTCCGCGCGAGAGTTCTGCCAAACCCGCAAGCGCGCGTGTGCATTCTGCTGACTCTGCTACGTGCAGTTTACTCCATTCCCATATGGGCGGCAGCGTGTGCGCATGCATTCTGCCTATGCTGCCACATGGCGGCAGGTTGACATTCCTGATCACAATGAGCACTGCACAATGAGCTCATGTGAGAAATCTCACAACAGAGCTCTCCTCTCTCGCTGTGTAAACAGCGTAAATTAAATGAAAGGCATTCAAGAGAGAGAACTCCAGAGACTTCAGACTCCAGATTCAATCTCCAGAAAGTCCCCTCCCCCTCCTCTCCGGGATATTCTCAAAGCACGCACACACACATGTGCACACAAAATAAAGCAGAAATTGTTCTTGTCCTTGCCCCAAATAAAGCTGAAATTCCCCCTTGTCGCTTCTTCAAAGCAAGAAACATTTCCAAACTGCCCACGACACCCAGAAAAGCTGAGGTAAAGTGATGGCAGCGGATCCTCTGAGCCAGCCGGCAGCAGCTGAGGCCAGAACTTGCCTCAAAGCAGATCCATAAGTGCTGTTTAGTTTGCTCTATTTCTGCTTTATATTGTGTGTTGATCATGGTTACCTGTTTCAGATGTTAGGGACAAGAATTTCTCCATCAAATTCCATTGAAAATGATTTTTTGGTGAATATTTTTTGGGGGCATGGAACGGAACATCCAATTTTCTATTGTTTTCAATGGGAAACCTCGTTTCGCTTTATGAGCATTTCACGCTAAGAGCGTTCCTCTGGAACGGATTAGTCTCATCTTGCGAGGCACCACTGTACTGTATAAACTGCAGAGTACTATTGCTTAAACATACACAAAAAGACAAAGGCAACATCTGAACTTCTTTCAAGGGGATTGAAAAATAGTTGCAATTCAAAATATTGTGGGAAACAAAATATGGGCAGAACAAAATAATCTGTTCGAAATATTTAAAGATATATATTAACTAAACTTGTTTCAAATATGTGTATAGAACTGGTGCAAGCTTTCCCTGCAATTTCCCTGAGCCATACATAGCCATTTGATGAAAATGGGATGCTGTGGGTTTATAAATTGTCTGTCTGCCTAACTACCTCCCTGCCTGACCTGATAGCCTCAGATATATTATAAGGAGTGAAGTGAGTCAATATTCATTTAACGAGCCACATAAGAGTACTCTATTAAAAGAAACTCAAGATTTTATGGCTACCATATCAACCATGATTTGGCTTACATCTCATAACAAGCCCCCAAAATATGGAAGGATCTCGATTTTTGTATTGGTTTACAAAAATGTTCTAAGAACGAGGGGACCAATATTTATTTATTTATTTATTGCTTGAATCTATCAATACTAGTTCACAAGGTAAGGTTTCCCCTTTCAGTCATGTCTGACTCTAGGGAGTGGTGCTCATCTGTTTCATAGCCGAAGAGATAGCGTTGTCCGAAGACACTTCTGTGGCCATGTGGTCAGCGTGACTACATGCCAAGGCGCACAGAATGCTGTTACCTCCCCAATTTAGGAGGTACCTATTTATCTACTTGCATTTTGCATAAATTTGGCAGGAGCTGAGGCGAATAATGGGAGTTCACCCCATTCCATAGTGCTTGGGTCTCAAACTCAGGCTGCCGACCTTCCAGCCAACACGCCCTGCGTCTTAACTGCTCGGCCACCCCCTTCACCAGACATTGCCTCAATTTGTTTGGTTGAAATGCTATCATTTATATAAGTCAGTGGTTGATTTAATTGCCTATCGCTTTCAATTAGCAGTTTGAAAGCTAATTAACAATTAAATCAAATTGTTAATTAAAAAATTAACAGCTAATATATTATTATATAATATTTATTATATAATTATATAATAAAGCTAATTAAAAATTAACAGATGAAAATGCTGTTTAATTTTTTAAAAATCTATACATCGCTAGAGACTTCAGAAATGCTTCCAGAAAACTGAAACAATAAATATATAACATGACTGGAAAAAATATTAAAATACATTAAAAAGCCTGGGAAAACTTTTAAAAAATAGGCTAAAGGAATCTGAAGGAAGACACTGTAATTATGACCTCAGTGCATGGGCAAGTTGGAGCTGCATTTTCGGCCTAACTGAATGGTGGTGTGTTAAGTAAGGCCAAATCAAGATGGACTCATCTCTTTATTGACATTTTCATTATGATATGGCAGACAAGCAAAACACAGTTTACAGACTATATATTATCTCCAAAGCCATTTTTTGAAAGTCCCCAAGATGATATCAGCATCCCAATTCACTTCGTGGTTTAAAAACCAGTGGAACAATTCAAAAAAGGGCAACAATAAACTACAAAAAAACTTCCCATTGCTATGACACAAAAAAATAAGAGCTATTTCTACTCCAATTACTTTTTTGCCTTTATTGAATTAATATTACATATACAGTATAAGGATGTCTTGTACATATACTGTTATGTAGATACACAAAAGGGAACTCCAAAGAAATGCGTGGGAGACCATCTGGAATCTGTGGAAAGGATTCAAGAATACGTGAGGTAAGAGAATCCGTTTCAGCAACAATTACCTCAGGAAAAATGAGAGAAAAGATAGTTTCTATCTTAAGCCTATGATTTAAGGCTACAATTTACGAAAGTCAGGAAAACAAGCAGAGGATTGTTTGCTGGGGAGATACTGCATCATTTAAGTAATGTTTTTAGCAAAGCAATTGCTATTGGACCTTGGATTTACTTTAATGTGGGTGCCAATTACCATCTTTATTTTTGTCTTATAACTGAATCTGAAGTTTGATGTACTTGTGCAACCACAGTTATTACATGTTTGTTTCCCCTTTGAGCAGCAGATCTTGCTCAACTTGGATCTGTCCCAAGTTTATATTTTTCTTAACACAGAACTTGTTATGGGAGATTCCCTTAACACCCTCTGGTTTCTTTTCAGCACCGTCTTTATTTCATCCCCACCAAAACTGTGTTTCGGTGTGCATATATATGGACATAGCACATCTGCAGCCCCTTAATGCAGCTGTTTCCCCCAGAATTGTACCATAACTACAAGGGACAACCATGTGATTCCCAGAAAGCATGCAGTTGCCTTAAGAAATTGCATTCAGATCCTACACAGCTGCCCCAGGTGCTCTGAAGCAACGGTTTGCTTTGAAATCTGCAACACTGTAAAATGCTACTAGAGGTAATATCTTAACCTGGAGACCTTCCTGAAGATTCATACTCAGCATAGTACCTGCCTTTTTGTTTTCATAATACTTCTAGTGATTCTCTGGGTATCATCATGAAGCCTTTGAATCTTCATTATCAATATAATGGGTTATTCTTATTCTGCAATTCATATACAATATAGCACATTAATAATGTCTTAATTTTTCTTTGATTTTTCTTAATTTTTTACCTTTATATGAAGAAGACAAACTTTCTAATATTGGTAACATCAGTAATTTCACACTTGGTGGTGAAGAAATAAAAAGAGTTGACAATTTCACCTTGCTTGAATCAATTCATAAGACAACTACAAGCAGCTAAGAAGTCAGATCAAGCTGTCCTTGGAAAAATGGTTATGAGGGACTTAGCAAGCTCTTCAAGTGCAAATGATGTTCACTTGTGTAAAAAGATCTGACTTGTTCAGAACATGGTATTGTCAGTCACATACATATTTGAAAACTAGACAATGAAGTACAGGACAAGAACATATATGCTTTTAAATTATGATTGCTTGGCAAGGTTGAAGAAAAATACAAAAGAAGATTGGCAAAACAATGGATATAATAGCAACAGCCATGGATACTCTTACAAAGATGAGTCCTTGACTGGACAGAACACAAGTTCAGCATCAACCATGAATCAGCATCAACTTGATGGCAATTAATAGCAACAATTGTAGTTGTCAAGTTACATTTAAAAACATGGAGCAAGCAATTATAATTGAAAATGAAATTGTCAACTGGAATGGTAATGCAAAAAAGGAAGAAAGCCAGCAGATTAGCTAAATTGGTAGCTAAATTGGTAAATATATGGGTTCAATTTTTTTATAAATGTACCAACATTAATAAAAAGAATGCACTCAGTTAATTTCCTATATTTTTATTTCTTGGAATTCATACACCACCATTTAAGCAACACTCATATATCCTTCACTAATAAAAGCAGAGTGCAGTAAAGCCCCAGGTGGGGTCCACTGCTGGCTCTAATCTCCAAACATGATCAATGTAAGGAGCAGACTTTTGAGACTGCCAAGGTATAAAGAACTTTGTTATGTCCCAAGTATGCAGATGCAGTTACTTACACTTACTTGCTATATTTTGAAACTTGAGCAAAGAATCATGTTGGGTAAAGCAGAGAAAAATCACATGAAAATATTTTTTTCTTCTATCGTGGGTGGAAAGGCCATCAGGTTATATACAATATATACAAATTATATAGTTATATACAATAGTGAGGAAAATGGACTTTCAGTGTGTACTTTCCTATCTCCAAAGTCCTGGATAATTCTAACATAAGCTACACATTTGGTAGATATAAAATATAAAGTGAATGGGGATGATTATTCTTTGGTTAAAGAGAAGTATTCAAAAATCATAAACAGGAGCAAGAAAAATGAACAGTTATGTAAAGGAAGAAACCCTCTCTAGTCATAGAAACCCCAACATTTGGCAACATTAGTTCTCAGTTGTTTCCTAAGGTGAACTTGGCACTGATACGTATTTTTTTTTATTCATAGATGGTTAAGTAAAACAAAAACGTCTCTCTAATGCATGGAAAATAAAGACTACATGCAACCTGATGAATAGTGCTGGAAGTCTTGAACGTTTGCAATCATTCTACATCTCAGTATGAATTGTCACTCAGCAAGATAAGAGGCTACCCATGGCTACCTCTGCTGTTCATAAATACTGCTCTTGCAAGGGCATCATCAATAGCACAAGCACTATGCTCCTGTGGACTAATTGAGCTGCCCCCTTGATATTCCCAGTCTCTGCTGGATTAAGAATTAAGTATAACAGAACTCCGATATTCTGCAGTGGCAGCACTGTTCACAAAAGGCCTTACCATGTTATTAAGCCATTGACCTTGAATTCTATTCTCCCTATACATCAGCATAGCAGGACAAAATGATGCATGATTGTTGCCTTTACTTTACTACACAATCAGCTATGGCTAATGATGCTGAATTTTAAAGGATTCCAATTCTGCCAACATAATGGAGTTCATTCAGAGCTTTTGATTTGGCCCTCCAATGCAAACTTTTTTTTTCAAAATGAGAAACAAACTTATTTTAAAAGAAATACTAACAATCCAATGTCTCTACAAAATGTTTATTTGAAAAATGACTATAAAAGCACACATAATCTATCCAAACATTCAGTATTTCATTTCCATATCAATGTTTGCATGTAGCCTGAATTTTACACAAACATTCAAGACTTCCAAATCTGGAGGCTTGTAAATCTTGTCAACTGGACTTTAATTTTTGGATTTTAAGGTTAAGCTTTCAACTTCATTGCGAAGTCTTTATCAAAACCAATTTAAAATAGGAGAAAGAAGAGAATCCATAGATGTAAAATAGACTTAACACCATTCCCCATTGCTCTTCATTGGAGTCAGCTCCAATCCAGGAGCCTTCATGGCAAAGAGGAAGGGGCAAGGTAAAACTTACCAAAATTAATTAAAACTTTAATTGGATGACTGAGGATTCTTTCTGCATTTAGGAGTTTCTTAAGTCAAATTTAACTACTTTTTAGATAGTACTAGAAGGCTTTGCCATTATTGGTTAACCTTGTGACTGTTTTTAAAAGATTTCAAGTTAGGTCCAGCATGCTATTTATGCAACTTAAACAGAAGATAAAGTAATATACAAAAATTTTAATTAACAGAAGCTTAAAAAAATAAGGAAATAAAACATAAATACTTAAATATTATAAAGTATTAAATGTAACTGCCAATAAATATCAGAAATTTAAATCCATATTTTACCACTTTAATTTCACTAATTTTGGCAATCCCATCCATGGTCTAGTAATAGGCATACTGTACAATATTATGCAGTTATATGATGCACATGTGACATACAATAGCATTGGATTCTGCTGAAAGCACATAATTTAGTTAAATTATTATTCATAAAAAGAAACAAAAAACCCTTGTGTAGTTCCTTGAAGGAGCAGGTATGTACAAGTCAATTTCAATAAAATAAAAACAATAGCTATAGCATAATCAATGCTTATTTGGATTTAATATGAACTTCACAGACTTGGTTCTGAGGGTTGAATGTACCATTAAAGTAGAATCCCATTAACCCAAGTGGGATTTATTTCAGAGTAAATATATTTAGATCAATTGATAAGTGCACAAAATTCCTCTGCACTACTCAGAGTAAGCATTTCAAACACTTTAGTGTGGAATAATTGTAAAGGAATGTATTAATTTTAACAACTGCTGCAAAAACACGTTTGAACATTTCTGAAAAATGTGTTTTATTATTTAAATTGGTCTTGTATGATTATTACTATGAAGTTTATTTTCCACAGTGCCTTATTTTTAATAAGGAATTCTTAAAATCAGCTGAAAAGTTCCTTTTGATTCTGTAATTGTTCCATTTGAACAGGAACAAACATTGTTTTACAGATGTTCGAAAATGTTAATTCTGTATGCAAGATTTTCACAAAGCATGGTGGAGTGTAATTAAACTGTAATTAAGTCATTTTGCTTAGTTTTTGCCTGTTGCATAGGAAATACCCTGGGGTTTATTATTGCCCACAGCATTAATACATTATTTCTCTTTCCAGCACAAATGAATCCATGTCCTGAAGTTATCTTAGTTCTATTTGTTTTCTTTGATGAAAATTTTTCTTACAGCTAAATGGTTTTAACAAATTGATGGTAAAGACGCCCTATGAAGTTGGCAGAATTACTATGCAAGCTTATTAAATCACAGCACCACATCATTATTTAACAGAACACATTTTTTGCATATTATTCTGAAAGTTACTGATGATTTTTTAACCATTTCCATGACTCCAATTTCTATCAAACATATATAAGATTAAATTCTATTTTAGAATGATTATGAGGTTTATTTTAATCTGAATAAACATTAAGTGGTTCAGGCACTATGCTGGAAACCAGAAGGTTCTGAGTTCTTGTCTAGAACAGGAAGGAGTATAATGTATGTTCACTGTCTTGAGTTACCTATAAAGTAATAAAGGCAGGATAAAAATCTAATTAAAAATGACTGGTATCTTGGTTTTTCAATAAAGTAATTTTCTAAGAACACTGGGTGCAAAGAGATATCATTACATGCTCTGTGCTTAAAATATTGTAATGGTAAGAGAGGTGACAAAACTTTTCAAATATAAACGAAAATGTCAGAAGATAGTTTAAGCTTTTTCAAATCTAAGTTATTTTAATAAAATATGAGCAGTCATATCATTTAGCTGCTATTCAATTTATCAGTTATTAGAAATATTAATTTCTAATACTGAATATTTCTCAGTATTTTTTAAAATATTTTAGGACCACCAGCAAAGTATCATTTGTCTTGCTAAGGTTACAGCCAATACTAAGCCATGTTTATTGTCAGCCCACTGTGTTAGGGATTAGTTTGCCTCTAACAGTAAACTAACAGGCTTACTATTACTTGATAAACCATGCTTTAAAAATCCTGTCTGTATCAATTGAAAATGCTTTATAAGGTATTTTTAACAAAACTGTTGGTAGAACAAAAACATGGCGACAAAGTAATGGACAACTAGTATTACATTATGGTCTGCCTTGGTAATGAGAAAACAACATACACATTTGAGGCTCGACGTACTCCTACCAAGTGCAATGTTGTCTGCTTGAAGAATGCAAGGCGTGTCAAGAACCATCTTCTAAACGCGGATGCGATCAGTTTTAAAGATTTGTAGGGTTGCAGACTACATACACACAACGGGGGTGTAACGGTTAAAGCCACTGGACTGCATGAAAGAAATTCAAGTTCTACTCCATCCTTGGACCAGAAACTCAGCAGACGCCTTTGGGCTGCTGCAGGGTAAGATGAACGTTACGTGCGCTGCTTGACGTATTGGGCACGAACTGAGCTCCAGAAGGAAAGGTGGGATACAAATCTAATCGACACTTAAAATAGTATATTAACACAGCAATCATAAATAACATCACTCTACAAAGTGAGCAGCACTTAAAACGCTGTCAGTTAGCAGAATTCTAGCTCATTGCACAAAAAGACATTTTTTTGTAAAAAATCAAACTTAACATTAGCTCAATAAAAGGTGAAGGAAACAACCGCAAACTCCAAACGGCAGGCGTTACCACGCGCAATTAAAAAAAAGATGGCGCCGACGAGTTGGCGGTGAGGGAAGTCCCGCAAATGATGACACGCCCCTTGTAGACTGAGGACCGCCCACTGTGGGCAAAAGAACCCTAACAGACGTGGCCTATTTCGAAGAGAAGGACGTCGAGACCGCTTGCAGGGTAGCCTCTTCGCTCTCCGGGAAGCGGCGGAGGGGCGGGCACGCTGCTTACGGGCGAACCAACGGCCTGAAGCCCAGCCGGCCGGCCAGCTTTTCTCGCGCCTCGCTCACGTGAGTGCTCCGCCCATCTCCGCCGGCCCGCCCCCTCCCGGAATCTTCCCTCGGCTCGTCCTTCCGCCCTTCGCGCGTTCGGCGGTAGGTTGCCGTAGTCCAAGGTCACGTGCTGTTCGCGTTCGTGCCCCGGGGCGGCGGCTTTGTTGCCGGGTTGCGCCCGAAGCACCCCACAGCTCCCCGAGTGGCGGTTTTGCGTAGTTGCGGCTGAGTCGAACCCCCGGCTGGAGAGCCCGGTTCTCGGCCGCGGGAGTCGCGGGCTCGATTCCAGCGTGGCGGGCCCCGGGGCGGAAAGCGCGGAGCCCCCCGCCCGAAAATCCCCCTGGGATTCATTCCAGGATGGCGGCAAAGGCCGCCGTCGCCGCTCGGCTCTCTGACCCCGACGCCGCGATCGGTCGTTCTCCGAACCGGCGCCCAGAAGGCGGGGGATCGCGGTTCTCCAAGGCAGCCGGAGGGCGCCGGATGGGGAAGGCGATGGTGGACTGAATCCTGTCGGATTCCAGTGGATCGGGGCCCTGTTCCGGATCTGGGAATGTGGGCCCCGGCCAAATGGGAAACGGAATGCACTGAAGGGCAGACAGGCGGCTGCTTGCTCCGAGCTCGAGGAGGAAATAGGTTCGGTTGTTTCAACCGCTGCGGCGCTGGGCGTTGCTCACGAGGCACTTCGAAGGCACAGGCGGGTCATGTTTCGAATGACGGACCCTGTAATCCCCGGACATGGCACTGTTAAGGGTGGTTGGGTCGGTGGCTCCAGCGGCGAACGGACTACCCCAGGCTGAGGGCACGCCCGCGACGCTGGAGTCGTGGGAATGCCAAATTATGCACCTGCGCCGGCACATTAGACACAAATATGTAAGTCGTGGCCATTGTGTGATTATGCAAGTAGTTATTTGCCGTCCCACCGTGAACGCCAATGATTGTAGTGGGTAATTTGTCGTCATCTTTTTTAAAATCTGAAGCACAGATTGATGAAGATGCTTGACCGATTCAGCTAAATATTCTGTTCATCTCAAAGTTTTCTTTCGGTCTTTTTGGCAAATAACTAGGTTTGATGGATCTCAAGCTGATTCTTAGAGATATTCTTCCCCCTCCCTCTTTTGTTACATTACTCTTGTAGTTAGCTAACTATGCATCTCCCAGCAGAGGGGAAATGTACAGAACAAATCATGTGCGGGGTGAGATAGCCCCTATTAGTAATTCCCTTTTCCATATCCAGTAAGCAGGTTTACAGTACCCCTTTTAGATGCCCACATTCAGGAACCTTTGGATACCAGCTATCTGTGAGGAGGTGGTAATGACACACACATCATGACACAAATGATGCAACATATATGTGTCAGATGTCATGATATAAGTATAAAGTTGCATCCTTTTCTTGATGACGCGCTGGCACACTTTCACTCTGACATAATTGCACGTATGGATGCTGCAGCTTCAAGGGCTGCTGTTAAGGCTGGACTGGGTGGCAGAGATTACAGCAGTGTGTGGTTCAGTGCAAAGATACAAAAGAAGGAAAAGCCAGCAATCTAATCAATATAGTACTGAAATAAAAAACAAACTTGCCTACTCATTGTATTCACATGGCACACAAAATGTCAACTAAGCACTGAGATTTTTGCACAGCATGCTTGAAGTCTGCCACTTTTTTTCAGTCTGCGTTCATGCTGCCCGTCTTCCCAGTTTGGCAACTTGAGTAGACAGTGGTTAAATTAATCAAGTATTAGTGTGCCATACAAACCCAGTCATTTTTTATTAATTAGCCATAGGTAATAAAAATGGCAAACATTGCTTTAGATGAAAGATTTTGTCATCCATGACCCTTGCAATATTTATCATTTCAAATTTAATTTCAAACTGGTATAATTGAAATCCATTTTGGAACCCACAATGTGTGTTGTGGTTACCCAGCGTTTATATTTAGGAAGACTGTAAATATGCAGCATGACATAGTCAGTTTTAGATAGCCTAATGAGGCAGACTTCAAGGTTTGAAAGGTATGAGTTGAAAGGCATTTAAGCAATCATCTAGCATTGCTTTTGCAATTGTTGTAAACCACAGTATTGCTGGATGATTCTGGGAGAAAACAATATCTGTTCTGTTCCCATTATTAGTATATTTAATTATTTTATTTAATATTTTATGTGCAAGTATATATGTGTATATGTATTAATAAAGACGTGGCTTGCTTAATGTAAGTGCTAGATTGGAGAAGTTACTTTCTGCATATACAGAAACCTGTAATGCAAATAGATTACTCTATCGTTGCCTAAAAATAGGGTGCCTCATTTGTGCATTTTCATATGGGACATGAAATATGGCATAACAGAGGCCAGCATTCCCAAAGTAATATAAGGCAATGCATACAAAAAAGAATGGTTGAAAATCTTCAGATTGGCACTAATGAGCCAAGCTGAATTCGCATACTTCGGGGACTGGAATAAAATGGAGTTTTTCCACTGGCTACTATTAGTCTTTGATGTCTTCTTGCATTTTTAACTCTTTCAACTGCTAAATATTATTAAAATAGATAAAATTTAATAAGCTAGGTCAGACCTGTGCAGTTTACAGCCCACAGGCGGCATCCGGCATCCCTCCTTATCTGGCCTGTGGGTGGCAGTGGGCACTGGCAGTGGGCAAACATGGGCAGTGGTGGGTAAGCAGGGGTACATGGTGGGAAGGCGCAAACAGCTGTAGCAGGATGGCCTGGGTGGTAGTGGCGGGTTGGCATGGTGGCAGGAAGGTGTGAGCTGCTATGGCAGGAAGGCATGGGCAGTGGGGCGTGGCATATGATCTATATTCTAAATAGTTGCTGAAATGGAACAGAGGAATATTTCATATGCAGGAACAATATATATCTATTAGCTGTCAATAATAATGATTAAATGTCAGTTATATTTTGAAGATGTCAAAGGTTTGTGCCATTTTTGGAGGTTCTCGGGGAATTGGAAAAGCTGTTGCACAGCTACTAGCGCAGAAAGGATATTGTGTAGCTGTCATAGCAAGAAATTTGGACATAGCTCAAGCTACTGTGGATGGCTTAGGAGGTAAGTAAAT
>JANHZU010001475.1:47413-61157 GCA_032468055.1 Acrochordus granulatus | reverse complement strand
TAGAAAGAGAAAAATTATGGCACAAAGAGGCAAAATTGCTATTAGAATGGATGGCTCTATCTGCACTGACTCTAGCTCCATTAAGGTGCGCAAAAATTCACCACAAAAGGAATGCTAGAGTTTATAAAACCACTTGTTTGGGATTAAGAAATATCAAGACTATACAAAGTAGAGGAATGTTTGCTACTCTTTGGGGACCATATTATAGAAAACATAATTTCTATCATATTATAGAAAACATGATTTCTATCATATTATAGAAAACATGATTTATTGATGAACTATACCTCTACCATGCTTTTTTATTGGTTGTGCTGGCTTGGGGCTGTTGGCATTAATATTTCAAGCCATCAGGAGAACCTCAGGTTCTTGCTCTGTCTTAATCTTTGCAACCATCAATTGAAATCTGGGAAATATTACTAAACTTGTTTATTTTTGCTATGTGTGTTGCAAAGCATGGCTGAAATGATGACAGGTCAAGTCTGTTGTAGATTAGAACAGAAACAATGAATTCTTTACATGTTTCTTTGTTATTAAGAAAAGTAGCTTTAGGCTTTAGTTCTAACCAACAGAACTGAGAATCTACATGTTGGGAAAGCTCCAAAAACATGCAGAAAGGCCTCATAGGCCTTTCAGTTCACTGAACATTGAGGAAAAATCTGAAAGCATATGTAAACATCTTAATTATTCATGGTGTCTGTAATATACAGCCATTGTGCTTTCTGTTGAAAAAAACTCCATATATTCAAAATTTGTGCAAACCGGTCACATTTTAAGGAAATTAAAAAAAGTCCAAAGAGCATATTTTACTGGACTCTCCACTGAAACATTCCTTTTAAGTTTTGTGTAAAATGTCCAAATATGGTTTTTATTCTTCTTTTTTCTCACCTTTGGGTTTGGATTTCCAGTCACTTTGCATATAAAGGTGACTGGCATTCCTTCAAATATTTTGTAGTGTTTAAGTTTCATCTCAAAATATGGGGCCAGGCTGTTATCAGGAACATCTTTCCCATACTCCACTTCATCATCAGACTCTTCTACTGGAGTTCTCTCCAATCTAAATTCAATCTCACTGATCAGTCTCTGCTCAAAACTAGAAACTTTATATTCCTAAAAATAAGAAAAAAAAACATTAGTTAGGTCTTTAAGGCCACTTTATTTGGCAGGTTATTTGATGAGATTATAATTATTTCAATTTTCCAGATTTTTATTTAAAACATGGACATTTAGGTCTGCACATTAAAAACAGCATTCTATGAAGCAAAACATAAATGAATATATTAGTTAAGCACCAGACATACAGAACAGGATATCTGCATTGGATTTAAAGATTACAATGATTCTGCTTTAAGGACTGGAAATACCTTAGATTATATTTAAGAAGTCACATTTACTAACCTAAATGTAAAATATCAATCCGTTATATCATTTTAAATACTGAACCATATTTTGAATGAGATCTACTACATACTGGATTGTACTCCCTAAAAGTGATCTGAGGTAGAGTGCTGGCTTTAAACTAATAAAATAAGTGATGAGTTTAATTTTGCTACACATCACAGTTTTCATACAACAAACCACCTTTTCCTATGAATGGTATAAGGAAATACTACACAACAAAGAATAGCTTTAAATCTTATGAATGTTAGAGAATTATGCAAAGGAAAGAAAGCAATGGTTAAATTCTGTAAACAGCATTACAAAGCCAAAAGACAAAGTGACAAGAGGTCAACACAGGAAAGCAAGAAAAAAAGGAAAGTGGAACCTTTTGCACAGCCTCATGAGTCACTATAGAAGCATCAATAGAACCAGTTCCCTGTAAAAGCAAAAAAAAGGACACTAAAGGAAGTGTGAGAGAACTCTGTAATAATCTCAGACAAAGCTTTTCTCAGAATTGATTATAAATTATAAATTATAACCAATCATTTCATTACAATGTTGAAATCTTTCTTCTGCGCTAAAAAAAGTTGTCTCAAGATGAAGAGACTGTACTTGGTGTCAAAATGAAAAGAAAAAGCAGAACAGAAAAATTAAGAATGGAAAGAAATGAAAAAATTGTTATTCCATGTGATCAGGCAGGGAAGAAGCACAGTATTCTGTATTATATTTGAGTGCATTCAAACAAGCGTTTGAACAAAACCATCTTGATTTTATAGGATGCTGTTTTCTGTACAGGTCAAATTCAGATCCAATCTTTTTTCTGGTTGTAAGAATAAACAAGCATTTGATTATACAATTATAAATGTCTTGACCTGCAACAGTTCTGCCAGCAAAACAATCTGGCTACCCCATAAAACCTTCCACTTCTGCTTCAAATTAATCTACATCCACATTTCCTCCATTACTTTATATTTTATGGCTGTCTACATCTATCTACTATACAAATAAAACACTTACTGTCTTTTTGAAAAATATCACAGAAAGAACACCAAACATTCCTTCCCATGCAGAGAAATCATGGGAAGGCAGCCTCAGAGCAAGTGAGGAGTCTTTCAGCCCACTTTGCAGATCTGAACCGAGCACAAGGAACATTAACTGTGCATCCATAAAGCAGGCTATTAGTAACTGAAGAACGCCAATTCACCTCTAATATAATAGTAGTCCTGTTCATTCCCTGGTCTCTGACATATAGGCAATTTATGTTCAAGCTAATGCTGAAGAGGGGAATGTGCAGAGGTGAAAAGCATCATATAATACTAAAATGATGATTATTAGTAATATTTTTTTATTTTAAAACTCTTTCATTAATGTACTATGTCAGTTATCTGATGAAAATGCCAAGTTAATGTGGCATTTTAATCAAATTTATGGTTTAGTATTGACGATTTTGTGATAAGTGTACTTATCCATGTTTCATTAAACCTGTTTTCCAAATTCAGGATGCACTCTTTGTCTGATCAAGATGCAGAACATAGTTATAAGCAAATATAAAAGAGGGAACTGTACTTAGGACAATTTTTGGGAAAAAGAGTCTACTCCTGCATTTGGGCAATATATTTCAACCTGTGCAAACTCAGTTGGGTGGACTGCTGGCACAACAGTTATGGAGGAGTCACTGGGAATTCAACATTTAACTTTAGGCATAAAGTATGACCAGGCCAATGTCTACCTCTCTACGGGTGTAGTATGAATAAAAAGCAGAATCAAAATCAACAGGTCTAATAAAAAATATCCCACACACATAAAATTGTGTGTAGATTTGACATTATGACACTTTAAAATTTATCTATAGTTGGCACACATAAATAACTTTGATAAAAATATTAAATCCTGAAGCTCAAATACTTTTCTTCAAATCCAGTAGTTCTTGTAATGGGGGGTGGGTGTTAATTGGTGTGTGAACCTAGCCATTATGGTTTAGGGTTTTTTGCATGAACTGGCCTAGATTAGCTTGTCTGGATCATTGTTTAAAAATTCCAATTACATAGTAGTCAGTAACCATTAAAACCTACCTACCTGGATTAAATATATATGCCTAAATTATTTATTTATTCTTCACATTTATATGCCGCCAATTTCCGAAGACTCTTGGTGGCTTACAAACATGATATATTTTATTACAATATACATTATTAAACCCTTTCACCCAGCAATGCTCACATCTGGGGCATCCTCTGTGGCTCCTGCTCTGCCCTGAGACAGGCAAGTCCAGTACCGACTCACTGCTCCCGTCGCTGCTGGCCGGCTTCCCCCAAAGGGGTACTCATTCACCTACTTGCATTGTTTTTACATGCTTTTGAACTGCTGGTTGGGCAGAAGCTGAAGGTGAGTACAGGAGCTCTCCCTGTCATGTAATGCTATGGCTCGAACCGCCAAAGTGCCAACCATTTCTGGTCAACACAATTGGCGTCATTAAGCTGCTGTGCCACCGCACCTAAATGCAGACAATGTCATCATCACTCCTCAAAACCAGGACAATAATAACAAAAAAAATGCTAGTTTTGGTGCACATCCACAAGACATGTTGAAATCAGCTCAGGCACATAGCTTGAACTGAATGAGACTAGAATGGAAGTTTGGAGCAGAAATTTACAGGGGTTTTTGAGAAAAATATACAAAACATAGATCTGTTTTTAGAGGGGGAAAAAAGAGAAAATTGAAAAAATGGAACATAATTTAGAAGCTGAAAATTATACAAAGAGCCAGTATGGGATTGAATCCATATAAATAAAAGAAAAAATGGGAACCTTCAATATCAGAGTTGAAGAAATACAACTGCCAGTGGAAAAGTTTTGCAGTTAGTCAGGTATTGCTGAGTATAAAGGAAAAAGTGTTTTTTCTTAGACTGGGGGGGTGTCCCAGGAGCAAACAGGAATAAATAAAGATGGAATGAATAGTGAGTTAGACAGAATTGATAAGAGTGAATTTGATTCTTGTAGAAGAAGTTTGTTTAGAGATTTTGTTGTTCAGTCACGCAGTCTGTTAGTTCAATTTGTAAGAAGATTCACAGAAGAGCAAACATTACAAAAATGTCTCCAAGGGAATTTTATAATGTTGGGGAAAGAACTAGTTTTGTTGAGAGAAATTTCAGTAAGAATTTTGAGGATGACCTGGGATTCGGATGGTATATTTATTTGAGGTATGAAATTTTAAATCTAAATTCATTAATTAGTGTTTAAAGATTGTTTTGACAGATCAGTTCTTAATGTGCTGTGGACTGTGTATGGAGGACAATTGTTTACTATGATTCTGCCACTGAAGATTCTACTGTGCTTTCTTCCATATGAAGTGAAACTACAGGAGTGAGATGAGATAGAGCCTGAAAGACATTTATACCAATAATCCTTCTGAGAGAAGACAATTTAAAGAAGTTTCTAATTGTTCAGAAGTCACTCTGGAACTTTCTGCTGGTGAACTAGAACAAAGGAATCTTTGTGAATGGACTTAATGATTATGAGATAAATTTATATGTTTAGATGAAATATTGTGTAGATTAAAATATGAGAACAATTAAAATTAGATATAAAGTGATAGAAAGGAAATGTTTATTATAGTATATAGTTTTATCATACCAAACTGATTAGACTGAGAGAGGGGAACATATTTTTCTTTCTTTTTGTACTGATTTATGGACAGATATTCATAGGAAGTTAGGCTGGGAGTGATGGGGAGGGTTTTTTGTCCCCCCCCTTTTTGGGTGTGTGTATGTATTTGCATTTTAGATTTTGTTGTCATTTGTTACATTTTTTTGTTATTGCTTTGTTTTTTGTATTGTATGTTAATTGTATTTTATTCTGTTTAAGAGTAATTCAATTTTTTTTATTAAAAATGCTGTTTTACTATATGAGTAGAAAGCTAAATTATAGCACCTGCTCTGCCAGTTCCTCTTCTGGTTCTTGAATATTGAAGACTGTTGCAGCATTGTCAGCCCCCAGCAATCGACGAGCCATCTTCTCCTCATATGTTAATTTCTAAAGCAGAAGAAGAATGACACATGCTAATTAATACATGAACAATTTACTCCAAATTTCAACACATCCTCTAATGTAACTAATATATTTCTCTCAGAGGTAAACATAGTTTTACTGGTTCAGAGTCATATTTTAGAGGTTACCAAAGATCACAATGGTAAAATGACAAAGTAAAGTGGGTGGGGTAAAATCAACAATGGCACAACTTCCTTGAGGGTGGGGAGATGTTCTTATTTTAGGACATCTAATACATTTTTGTGAGCATCATGCCTTCAAATAGCTGAAGTAGTGCCATCATTTTACCAATTTAGAGAGAGCTCTGGGGGTAAAAGGGGAATTCCAGAACTGCCAGTTTTAAGATAATGTTTCTTGGAAATCTGCTAGCTTTCTTTATGGAATAAAGATAGGATGCACAGTTCATTCTTATAGCACACAGCAAATAACAAATCCATTTTCATTAAATCAGAGCACATTCAATTGTTTCAGAACTATGTGTACAACCAGAAGCTATCGTGGCAATGGACTGAATCCAAAGGCCTCTTTTGCTAGAAAAGGATTATCTTTCTGAAGAATGAGACCTCTGGATAAAACTTATTCTCAGCTTAAGACAAAAGAATTCATTTGCTACAGCAATCTTTCTTTAATTGGCAACATCCAGGGCTGCTTTTGGCCATACTGGCTGGAAATTCTAGAGGGTTACAAGTTGGGGCAGGCTGCATTGCAGTCTTTGCCTATGTTGGTTTAGAATCACAACTGTAATTCAACAGAACTGGAGAACACATGTTATTCCAAATCTGCAATGAAGTCTCATTTTTTGTATTTTACACACACATTGAAAATATTTGTAGTCTGCCTCTTTACTATAAAAATGTTGTTCAAAATGTTTACAAACAGAAACTCCAGTATAATAAATGTTTAATACTTTATATAATATCTGCATTAAAGCAAGGATACCACAAAAAAACAATTTTCTTCCTTAGTGATTTTTATAGATGAAATTTAAACTATGCTAAAGAACTGACACTAAAGGGCATGTGGGAGAGAAAGGCGAATGTGTTGAGTTTTATTTCCCCTTTATAGAACTATTCATTGAAATTGCAATATATAGATTAGAACAAATATGAATATTCCAGATGAAGTTTTCAGGTGATAAATCAATTACGGTTAAAATTTACAGCTACAATTTAGAAGATTAAATTCTAATTGCTGACAGTGATCCTGGAAATTCATTCAACAGTACTTAGTTGTGATAATACAGGGGTTTCCAGCTATGTCCTAGTTATGTAATTTATTATGTTTTTCTTATATAACAGACATGCCTGACTCCTGAAGCCTCCATAGGTGTTAAATATATTTATTGCCTTTTTGTTGAAATCACATGAAGTAATCTTTCACTTTTAAGAAAGCAGGAATAGACATGAAACTGTTTCTTGATGTTCATTAATCTTTTTTCCCCTTATCCTGTTCACAGCAGAAATGCATTTCCTTACTAGCCTACAGTTTTACACTGGGACTGAAAAGTAATAATATAAATTGATTAAATAAATAATGACAAATAATCTAAGAATTCTGGGGCAATATAAAAAGATAGACTATAGCCATTCTGTATTCAGAGTAACCATAAAAAGACCAATCACAGGTAGTATATTTCGGATCTAGTAATTGTAACTTGGAAGAAAGATATTACTACATTAAGTGGAAGAAACTTCTGAGTGCAAAATAAGAATTGGAGTCCCATATATCTTCCCCGCCCAATCCATACTGAATCTCAGCACATGACAGAAACCATATTACAGAGTATTTCAATTTGGATCTTGGGACTCATTTCTGTATTTGAAGATCTGTCTCTTTCTCCAACTACTTAAGATTAGATAAAATACTATACACTGCCATATAAAATTGAAATCCACATGAATGCAAAGTTAAATTATCTCCAAATGTACATAACAAAACAACCGAGAATACTGTTGTAAGCTCAAAGCATAGCATCCCCCATGAATCATGCAAGTACATACTGGTTGGCCATTATTCAAGAGATCTTCCTTGAAGCGAAGTTTTCTTTCCAGGTCCTGGATAACAGCATCTTTTGTGCCCTGAATTTCTTCATCAGATGCAATTCTGGCAGTTCTGCCTGATTTCTTAGGAAATCCCCTGCAAATAAATCACTAAGTTTACAAACAGAATGGATCTATATAGAGGAATACTAATTCTCATGAGTATTAAATTTTTATTTTAATCAGCATTATACAAAATATACATATCCCTTCGGAATAAACAAGACTATGAAAATACAGAAGGAAAGTAAGGAATGGTAAGCTTAAAAAATGAAAAGCATGAGTTGAGAAAAATGGGAATATAGCCAAATTTAATTTATACTGAATTGGTATTTGTAATTTTTATCTAATTATGGTATATAATATAGAAATTATGTAATTTACTGCCACATAATTCAGTGAAGGCAGCTAAACATAGATGACGGATAGCCATGACTATGTGTGTCCTGCTAAACAAATTTAATTTATAGGAGTATGATGAAGGATTTTAATGTGGAACCAATTTTTTCTAGATTCCAGCTACCATGTATCCTTCTATACATTAGTCTGCTTGAGGGGAATTTCTCATTCTCACTTCGGCCAGTAGAATTTTTCAGATCCTTCTGCAAACTCTTTTCTAGGTCACTGTTAATATTATAAGCAGCAAAACATCAGAAACAGAAACAAAGAAGTACAATTTGTCCTTGGTATGTGTATTTTAGCTATAAGGAATTAGTTTTCATTACTTTTATGAAGACAAAGCTTTCAATTAGAATAACAGTACTTACTGCAAACTCATTATAGGTTCACTATTGAAATAAATTGCTTGCATGCATTACCTGTACTGTCTGTCTAGCTATCTACCTACCTACCTACCCGTATCACAGACAGATTCATTTCTAGAACTTGCTTCAGAGAATCTTGTACACAAACCTCTTTCAAAGTGAATCAGGAGGTCCAAAGTATGCAAGGTTGCCATTAGCAATTTTACAGAATCATATGATTGTGGAATAAAAGGGTTGGAAGGATCCTTGGAATCAACCCCTGCGTAGGGCATAAAGTCTAAAACAGTGTCAGGTGAGAAAGTAGGCCCACACATAAAGGTTTCAATTAACTGATTTATTGCTAATGCCTATTCACAAAAATCTTCTCAACTAATGGTCAGCACTTTGTTGAGGTTCAACTGCAACTTGGACTTAGTATGTTAGGACTCCAGACTAATACCTCTTTTTACTCCTCCCCCTGAGTCTGGCACTTCTTCTCTTACAGATAGCTATATTAATGAGATCTTCACAGAACATGGAAGCTATACAAACTGTGTGATAGTATTATGTTGCCATTTATCAAATCCAAATTTAAGAAATAATTAAAATACTGTATTTTTGTGTTTCCTTGGCAAGTGGCAGAGCCATAAAATAATATTTTTTCAATAATGGTATTAAGAATTATTTTGAAAAAACAAATTTAAAAACTTAATACAAAATACTTTTAAAACAGAAGTATTAAGAAGTATAGAAAAAATCCCCCCAAAGAAAAAAGGGTATTTTTTAAGTAAAAAAATAAACTTTTTTTTAGTAAAAAAGAAACTTCTCTCTTTATCTCCAGCAAGTTCATTCAACATTAACAATATATCACTGTCTTTTAAAACACAACCAAATATATCTGCATTCCACACCTCATCCCATTTTCTATAATCTCATTTCTAAATTTTTAGTTCTCTTATTAATCACAAAAGTCCTGCAAAAATGAACAAAAATACCTAATAAGTGTATAATCTTTCTTTCCATTTAATCTAAATTCCCCTCATCCCTCTCTTTAATAATCAAAATCTAATCCCAATTAACAATTAAACACTGCAAAAAAATTCAAAAAATGTTAAACAGTAACCTCTTATGTAAATGTCAAAAATAACAACATAGAGATTGCAAACTACTCCACTATATCAAGACGAACATTTCCAAAAAAACCCCTGTCCAGTGAAGATAAACATTAAGCACCACCAGAGACAGCAACTAATTATTTACCATAATCAAATAAATCAATTTGTTTTCTCTCTTCCTCCCAACTAAGCTTGATTTTGGCTGCTCAAGAACAAGCTGTTCAAAACTAATGCAAACAAGGTCGGAATTGAAAAATCTCAAATAATTCAAAGTACAGATTGTGCAAAGAAGCAGAAGAAAAAGTAGATCATATATTCAGTTCAGACAAGATCACACAAACTGATTATAAGCAATATAATATAGTCAACAAAATTGTTCACTGGAACATTTATAAAAATTATCCTGTGCCAGTAATGAAAACTCAATGGGAATATAGTTGAAAAAGTCGTTGGAAATGAGCAGGTTAAAATAATATGGGATTTCTGAATAAAAAGTGATAAAGTCTTGGTGCATAATACACTAGATTTAACTGTGGTTCAAAAGAAGAAAGTGTGGATAATTAAATTGGATCTGTCTCTTCCTCCTCCCCTACCTACCTCCAATTAATTTGGAGAATGAGGAAGACAAGGTTTATCAATCAAAGCTGAAGTAACCAAAGGAAAATGTTTTCTCCATAGTCCAAGATGCACAAGTTTTATAGGAATGAAGTACTCATCATTCCTCCTGCAATAAATATGTATGTTGGCTACAGACTAGACAGCCATGGTCAATCTGGTGCTGTTAGATAGAGTGATGACTTCACATTAGGGATAAAGGGAGTTTAATCTAACATAACTGATAGGCACCAAATTCAGGGAAGATAACACAGGAATATTAGGAAGTATGGAAGTGGCACACAGAGCACTTTTTCTATTATTCTTACCCAACTCCCAGCGAGTGTGCATGTGCATATCGATCTAGATTTATATACAATGATTATACTGTTGTATAGAAATAATTATTGCCACAGTACAGTCATGTGAAAAAGAAATTACATCCTCTTTATGAGTTCTATGGTTTTACTTTTGAGGACGTAGTAAAAATCATTTGGTCCTCAGCAGTTCTTAAACGCAGGTAAATACAACTTCAGATGAATACAACATGATACATTACACCATGTCATCATTTATTTTACAAAAAGAAAGCCAAAATGGAAAGGCCATGTGTAAAAAACTAAGTACACCTTTTGATTCAATAGCTTGTAGATCCACCTTTAGCAGCAATAACTTGAAGTAATCGTTTTCTATATGACTTTATCAGTCTCTCACAATGTTGTGGAGAAATTCTGGCCCACTCTTCTTTACAACATTGCTTCAGTTCATTGAGGCTTGTGGGCATTTCTTTATGCATAATTCCACAGCATTTCAGTTGGGTTGAGGTCAGGACTTTGACTGGGCCATTGCAACACCTTGATTCTTTTCTTTTTCAGCCATTCTGTTGTAGTTTTGCTGGTGTGCTTGGGATCATTGTCCTGTTGCAGGACCCAATGTCAGCCAAGCTTCAACTGTTGGACACATGGCTTCACATTTGACTCTAAAATATGGTATACAGAGGAGTTCATGGTCAACTCAATGACTGCAAGGTGCTCCAGTTCTGTGGCTGCAAAACAAGCCCAAATCACCACTGTGATTGACATGGGTATGAGAAATTTGTGCTTATGTGCTATGTTTGGCTTTTGCCAAACATGGCACTGTGCATTATGGCCAAACTTCTCGACTTTGGTCTCGTCTTTTCAAAGGACAGTGTTCCAGAACTCTTGTGATTTGTTCAAATGCAACTTTGCAAACCTAAGCTGTGCTGCCATGTTCTTTTTAGAGAGGAGAGGCTTTCTCCTGGCAACCATTCCAAACAAATCATACTTGTTCAGTCTTTTTGTAAATGTACTCTCATGAACGTTAACATTTCACATGTTAACTGAGGCCTGTAGAGTCTGAGATGTAACTCCTGGATTTTTTTGCAATTTCTCTGAGCATTGCATGGTCTGACCTTGGGATGAATATGCTGGGATGTCCACTCCTGGAAAGATTAGCAACTGTCTTGAATGTTTTCCACTTCTGAATAATCTTCCTCACTGTAGAATGAAGGACTTTCAATTGCTTGGAAATGGCCTTATAGACCTTCCCAGATTGATGAGCAGTAACAATTGCTTCTCTAAAATCATTGCTGATGTCTTTAGCATTGTATTAACACACATCTCAATGCTGGAGACCAGCAAACTCCTAAAACTTCAGCTTTTATTGAGGTAATCACACTTGCTGATGATCAGTTGATCAAGGGCACTTGATTAGCAGCACCTGGCTGCAAATTAGCCTCTTCATACCTTTGGAAGTAGTAAGGCTGTCCTTAGTTTTTCACACATGGCTTCTCCATTTTGGTTTTCTTTTTGTAATATGAAATATGACATGGGGTAATACGTCATGTGTTGTTGTTCATCTGAGGTTGTATTTACCTATTTTTAAGAACTGCTAAGGACCAGATGATTTTTACTATGTCCTGATACGTACAACCATAGAACTCAAAGAGAATGTACTTTCTTTTTCATACGTACATTAAGATATTGCACCCTTCAATTAACAAGGAGGGAGAGACAAAATTTCAACTGCCCCCTGTTTACAACCTACTTTGGCACATATGCAGAATGGACCTTTGGTTAGAGCAGAAGTGATTTAAATGAAATCTTGAGACCTCTCTCTAATCTTTATTGCCAATCTCCTGTTTTTTTGAGCTTGTTATATGAGAATCAGGATAGTGGATTTCACAGTTTCCTGTCCCCCCTTTTAGGAAATGTATTCATATATTCCATATCATTTTTCTTTTTATTTTAGACTGAAGAAGACTCTTGAATGGGAGTTGAAACGTTTCTCTGTAACATCTAAAAATAAAAGTCCAGTTGCCTTTTTAAACTTGGTGTGCAAGATTTTTTTGCAATTTTGCTACAAAGAAGCTGAAGTAGACATTCCTGAGGAAAAGCTGTGAAAATAGTTACAAGGGCATTTCCATCTCTATGCAATAGCCAATCAAAATGCAGGGTTTTTTTCAAAAAGAAAGTATAGGAGATAAATTGGAGACCAACACTTGAATGGCACAATCTGGAAAATTGCACTTTCAACTCAGACCATGAAATCTAATGGAGGTCTCATTCACAGTAGGCAGGATTGCCCTCCAGAAATTATTAGTGGTCCATACTCATGATGCAGCCACCTGGCAGGGCAGATACACCTTTACCTGTGCAACAAAAACTTCTCAGCCTGAATTTCATCTCTGTTATTAATTCTCCATGAGATCTTGAACAGGCAAATTTTTATAGCTTTGCATAACTTGATGCCTAGGGGTAATGACTATATCCCATTAAGCCATAAACCCAACAGCTGGGTTCATATTGCACTAAGCAAATCAACCAAATTAACAACATTATGTCTTACTGCACTGGGTAAACCCAGGCAAAGCATATGAATGCATTTCAAATGAATTTGAAATATTACTGTTGTTAAGAATCAACATAGTAGCAATTTCCTGGACAAAAAGCTTTATTTCAATAGAAACAACAACAGAATTCTTAAAAACACTGCTGTGGCTGTCAATTTTGCAGTAGAAACTAATGAGGCCCAGCAATTCTATTAAGTTTCTTAGCTGTTCATACAGGATCTGACTTAAGAAATTAAGCAGCATTACTAGCAATAATGTACAGTAAGTATTTTGAGAAAGGAAATCTTAACTTACATTTGGGGGACAGCAGAATGTCCTTCAGGATCTGTAACCTGAAACTCCAGATCATCTGAATTCTCCACCAAGTAAGGATCAATGACATAAAATATTATTCTGCTATTTAAATCTTTCTGGGTGAACTGTTTCTGAATAATTCCTCCTGATAAAATAAAGCAGATTTACAAAAACAGCATGTCCTTTAAAAATAGTTGTGTCCGTGATTGTCTGGCCCAGGGATTTTCAAACTTTTCAAGCCATGGAACCTGCTAGTTAAAAAACAAAAACCAGAACAAATCCCAGAATCCATGATTCAAAGACAAAGATGTAATGACAGAAAATGGTCTTTTTAAAAATCTCTCTGCTACTCCAGATCATCCATCTATGAGACTAAAGCTAAATATGTGCCAAACCTGAGTCTAAATCCAGATTCAGTATGATCTAGATAATTAATGTCCTCTTTAAGTTCTCGGAACTGAATTGCCGCCACTTTTTTCACCACAATTAATAGAATATCCTACAGTTGTCCAACGGTGAAATTTTTTGTGTACAACAATCTTGTTTTCTCCCCCATTTTCCCCAGGGGGCATAAGAAAAAGACTCAGAGTAAAGTAACTCCATTTTAAATATTCTAAGTATAAATTAATTTAAATAATTATTTTAGCAGGCTTTCAAGATT
>JANHZU010001475.1:23500-42834 GCA_032468055.1 Acrochordus granulatus | reverse complement strand
TTGGCCCAACTTCTGAATAAAAATGAGTTAGAAATTGAAGCTGATGTGCACAAAAACATTTGTGAACATTTAGTGACTCTAGTGAAATCCCTGTTGGAGTACTTCCCTGACACCAACAGGGACAGTGAGTGGTGCAAAACCCATTTGTCAACCGAAATGAACCTCACATGTTGTCTGTGCCTGAGTATGAAGATTTTATTGAAATTCAATGTATCCCTGCTTTAAAAATGAAATGCGAATCTGCCAGTGAATGACTTTTGGGTAGGACTGATACCCATCAGTAGCTGAAAAGGCTATCCAAGCTCTGTTCTTCTTCATGCTGATGCAAATCAGGCGTTTCAGCTTATGCTTACACCAAACAAATTGAGGAGTTTGTTGGATGCCGCCCAGATTTATGTATTCAGCTGTTGGACATAAAATACTTTTTAAAAACTATTTTAAGTACAAAAATGAAACAATTTCATTAACCACATTAGGTGCAAATCCAATATTTTCTCGTATCAAAATAAATGTTTGTGGTTATATCCAATATTTTCTTGTACAAAAATAAAGATCTGTGTTTTATTTAAAATGTTTTCTCTTTATTTCCAAATCTATTGTGTTATGCAAAACACTCAGGCAATAGCAATAGATGAAAGAAGGAAGAATATTGTGGATTCACAATGTTTAGTAAAAATCCGGGATAGAGTTAGAGCTCCGTGAAGAGTTCCAAGGCTGAAAAAGTTTGGGAACTGCTGAAAAACCTTGACTGTATGAGCTGTCAGGCAATGTTACTGGTTGCTACATGAAGCGATTTAGTTTTTATTAGAATTGTTTTACAACCGAACCTGGAAAGTCATCTGTCAGAGAAGCTCTTGTGCAGGCTTGTCCAACCTTGGCGATTTTAAGGTGCGTGGACTTCAACTTCCAGAATTTCTCACATCCTTAGCTGGCTGAGGAATTCTGGGAGCTGAAATCCATACATTTTACAGTTGCCAAGGTTAGATACTACTGCTCTAGCGCATCCTTCACTAACAAAGATTTGACTGTTACCTTTAAACTCCCTTTCAATTTTAATTTGATGATTTAATTTATCTACTTCATATAAATATATCTATAGTGACCATATTTTCTTGGGAAAAAAATAAAGGATAAACGTGAAAAAGGGAAAGGTCTGAAAAAAGGTTCAAAAAGATAAAAAAAGTTTAAGTTTATATTGTTGCTTTACTAAGGAAAAATCAAAATCAAGAAAAACTATACAAAAATGTATATTCCAATAAAATAAATAATACAAGTAAATTTACTTTAAAAAGACAATTCAATTTCCATACTTTTATGTGAATGCAAAGGACTGCATTTGTATAGTAAAGTTAAATGACCAAATTAAAGGGCAAAAGTGAGATTTTTTAAAAGAAACCTAAACAATAGCTTTCTGAAATAAAAGACAGTAAATATATCTTAGAACACATAAATTAGATCAATTTTTAATCTTAGGCCAAAGGGCCAATTTTTTTTCCAAGCAATTTGAGGTGGATTGGGCTACAAATTCTGTATTTCCTATCTTCACGGCCAAAAATCAACTATAGAAGATATACTATCTGAAGAACATCCAGTTCATTACTACAGAAATGAGGAAATTAATGAGCAAAATTAATAGATTTATGCCATTGTACCCAACAGAAGAATGGAGAACATGGAAAAAGCAGCAATTTTCCTGAGATGAAAGAAGCTGAACGTAACAAATTCTGCCTTTTAGTTTAAAGATAGTCAATGGCAATATTTAATAATATTCATTCAACAGTTTCCTATAACAATGTTTACTGACATTAATGAAGATAATCTGAATTTCCATGACATGCTGCAATCATGATAAATGAATATGACTTTTCTAGCTCTTTTCCAAGAACTGTTATGCTAAGGACTAAAAACAGTACCAGTCAAATTTAAATAATCACCATCTTTATGTGTAATAAAAATTTTCCAATAAAGAATCAGTGATGGTCAGTGTAAATAATGAATTCAGAATAGAAGCTTGCATAGAATCTTTAGCTTTACATTGGAGATCACCCCCATTCAGTACAGTTTTGAACAGGCTTTTCTGCAGGATAATTTTACTCTACCATTTTTACTATGGTAGAGTAAAAAGTCTTCTGAATTGCTCAAATGTATCGTTCTGTCAGGGCTGTGCTTCTGAAATGTGGAATGATAGATAATCTCTAGAAAGCAGCCTAATATTTGTCTGTGATAAGGGTCATGCCTTTCCTTTTTCAAGACCCTAAAGCACCATACAAATGCACTATTTGCTTGCTGGTAACTTAGGCTTTGTGATGTCACTGCTCCCATGGAAACCTTCTTGTCTACACAAGTGAAGATACCATCTGCCAGTAGAAAAGCATGGGAAGTTAAGAGAGGAGGTAATACCTTGAGTCTGGCAGGATCAAAGCTGCTTAACTAGGACACTACCACTCTATGGCCCTGAGTGCAGCTCCATCTTAACACATCAAAGATGGCTCAAGAAATTGACTGGTTACGCAGTCAGGCAGGTGTCTGTAAAGTAAATCACTACAATGCTGAAGGACAGAAAGACCAGGAGCGTAAAATGATCTGTTTTGTTGATGTGTCCAGTTTAAATGTAAAGGAAAAAAATCAAAGAAAATACAACCATCTTGATTTGGGTAATCTGGAGGAAAAAGAAGTTATTGTAATAAAAGACAATGAGAGAAATAATGCCAACAATACAGAAGGTGCAGTTTGCCTTTTTAAGCAAGGTTCTTCTGAAGAACTCAGTATTGTGAGCTGGTTAAGCAATGATCTTCAAAAATATGCAATTGGATTTCAACACGCACTGAAACCAGCAAGTGGAGCTCGTAAAAATCAGGCTTACACTGTATCAACTGATAGACTGGCCACAAGTCATAAAGGAAGTTCAGAAGAACCTTACGTCAACAAACTTTGCTCCCTAGTTGTTCAAAAGGCACGCCAGGAGATCAAGAACAAACTGGAAGGTACCAACAGCAGTGGTTTCGATGGTGAGAATAAGATTGCAACCTCAAGGTCCAATGATAGTGGTTCAGAAAAACCCTGGTCACTGGACTTGCATGCAAAAGACATTTTTGGATTGGCTCTGAAAATGATGCAGCAGCACATACTAGAAAAGACAAGAGAAGTTTCTCGTGAGATAAATGCCAAGGCATCTAGCTATACTCCAAAAGATTCAGCTAATTATGATCGGGCTGCAGGAAGCCAAACTCCTAAGTGCTTTCCAGGGACCAGTGGGTCACAAGAACATCTTCCTAATGAACCTCCAAGGACAAGTATATCAGGTATCCTTTTGTCACTCATCCAAAAAGTCTTGCGTGATACTGCTTCAAGTCTGGATGACAGTTCCAGTGATGCACATAGGGCTTATAAGCATGCCCCCACTTCATAAATCAGGCTCAGGAGGGAAAAGGCCTTATTAAAAACAGACTAATGGAACATGGGATATGTATTACAATATGGATTAAATAAGCTCACAATTTATTGACCAGTTGGTAGAATCTGTGATGACGTTGAACCAGCTCATGGCTGAAACAATCAATTATTCTAATTCAGTGACTGAATGATGCAGCAGCAATGACCACTGCTCATCGCAAATCGTGGAAGGGGCAAAGAAAATATTTCTTCTATAAGAACATTTAATAGAAAACAACTGGGTTTAATCCATTCTGGAAGCAATGTTTAAAAATAATTTTAAAAAGCCAGTAATTTCCAGAACAGAGTTCAAGTGTTTACCCAGTTAATGCTGGCTTTCTAATGTGCTGCCCAAACTAATATTTACAATTAAGCAAAATGGTGAATTGTCTAAGAAGAGTTACCACAAGCAAGATATGCTTCAGGAACTAATAAGATACCTGGGAAACAAGAGACGGGTGGCATTCAGTGCAGATTGCTTGATTGGCTTTTTGCTAACATCAGGAGCCAACTTTCCCCTCTTAATGCTTCAGCCTAGATCCAGTTTTCTCTGACGCAACAGCTGCTATCATCATAGTTTAACTGTAAGCCATAGCGATAAGCAACATCATACACAGTGAATTCAACTGGTAGATAATATTGTAGCTGGGCAAGATCATCCATTAAAAAACATTCTAAAAAGTGAGCAGGAGAGAGGCTCTTGTTTTAATGAGTTTGTTATCACTTCGTGCTTCACTCATTTATGTAGTAATCTAAAAGTGCTGCTCTCAGAAAAACAAGGTTGTTCAGTCAGGAGATATTGCACAAAATTCAGGCAAATATGGGTACTTAGTTACTTCTTAAAACCAACTAGGAAACGTCTTCCTAAACACGACATTTTCTTTCAATAGACATTTGTTAATAAAATAAGAACATGTAATATGAACACTTACGAAGGGTAATTTGTGGGACAGATATTCTCGATTAGTGGGCACATCAACAATTTTAACAGCATATTTTAGAAGCCCTCACATGGTGGATGTGGGCCAGGCATAAATTATTATCAAAAAAGCATAAGGAATGACTTTCATGTGCCCTGCCATTTTCTCTGGGAAACTTCCTACCAGCTCTAGCCTGCTTTTCCTTCTGGGCTATCATGAACACTTCTAAACAGAGCACTAGGATGAAGCTACCCACCATTTTCATTTTTTAAGAATGTTACTAATTCTGTATGTGAATAAGTAGACTTAGAAATGATGATGATGACAGCTGGCATTTTGCTTTGCTGCATGCCATGTCTCTTCCGTTTCTGTAAAAAATATTTAGAAAAGAAATCAGACAGAACAGAGTTTTACAGGAGACGTCTATCTACAAAATTTAAAACAGTGAAATTTGAGATAAAAATTAACTTATAAAATAACTTTAAGTAAAAGATCTTGGATACTTGGCTCATCAACAGTAAGATAAGCCATCCTCACCCCTCCCCTTTTTATATATGAAATCTTTTTAGCCCACCTCGCTAGTCTGCCGGGTTTTTTATTTTGTTTTAATGGGTTTATTTTAATTTTTAATGTATTGTTTTTAATATTGTTAGACACCGAGAGTCTCTGGATTTCGGCAGCATACAAATTTAATAAATAAATACAGATGATAAAAAACTTGAAGCTGTAGAAGAACACAGGCTGAATATGAGTTGATATGCAAAATAGTAAAACATATTCTAGATTCTAATACAGCATTTGGAAAAACTTCCTAACAGATCAGTTCCACATCAAATTAAAACAAATGATAAGCTCTCTTTTGTTAGGCATCCATCTGTCAGGGTTGGTTCATAAGGATCCTTACAGTAACCTGGGTACTGGTCTGAGATGGCTGAAAAAGCTCTTCCAGACCTGTGATTCTACATTAATATCCAGCTATGCAGTATAGATAAGGATGCACTTAGCAACAGTAAAGCCAGTGATACTCAAAGTGTTGTGTGAAAGCTAGAGGGAGATGCTCTAATACTGTTATTTCAGGCTATATATACCTAGGAGTCTATGCCTGATTTTTGCAGAGTATGGGACATCACACTAAAACACAGCTTGTAATTTCATGGACAAGAAGATGATGGAGGAAATGAAGGAAGGAGGAATGCTTGATATGGGGTTGATTGGCTAATTTTTGTTATTATAAGCTACTGTGGCAACTCTAGGAAATTGTCACTACAAAAACTACTATTAAAACTGTGAAAGAGGGGAGCAAGAAACTTTCATAAGCAGCAGAAATTGTGGTTAACGGACCTTTATTATTATTATTCAGCTAGAATAGACCCAGATACCCTTTCTGTGCAATGACCAAGAGAGGGAGGTTTTCTGTTTGATAAATTTCAAAGTAAATATTGAAGTCACAAATATATCCCAAAAGGTCTTGGAAAAGACAAGGAACAAAAGAATGCAGTTTTACTGTTATAATTTTTAACAACATATCCCACCTTTCTCTGAGAATTCAAGATGGTTCATCTAGAGATAGTCTCTCATTTTATTTATCCAATAATCACCTTTTCAGGTAGGATTGGTTTAGAAAAAGTGATTGGCTTGAAGCCCCACCCCCTCGCAAATTCAGCATTCAAGTTTAGCAGTCCCAAAGCCAGTTCAACATTTAACCAACACACTTATGCTTGCCAGAAAGTAACACTACAGTTATATGGTCAGCAAAAACATGCAAGACTAACAGTACCAATTTCTCAGACAAATTATGAACATAGAATAGAGGTTCCCAAGAAACAATATTCCTAACTCTACTTAAGAAAAACAAGAACATTGCAGCGAGAGTCCAATAACCAATGTTTACTACATTAGGCTACATTTAACACAAATGAGGATAATCACTGATTAATTTGTTGTTGATGAAGAAAAAGTTCTTTGAGAATCCTGTATGGACTTGCTGCATGAATGAAGAGATTATTTAACAATTTTCAACACAGTAATTGAAAACAATTTTCAACTAGTGAAGGCCGAACAGAGATTCACATACAAGGGTATGCCTGTCTTATTTTTACTGTTAATACCCATTTTTAATGACGACACACTGTATTTATCTGAATTTTATGGTTCTAAAGTTTTGATTGTGAGCCACCAAGAGTCATTTCTGAGTTCGACGGCATATAAATTTGATAAATAAATAAATTCCAGTTATACAACATATACTCTGTCTAAATAATCAGGTATCACATTCTTAATATCTGGATCACATCATGTTAAGCCACAGTGGCCTCTGTTTATGACTTAACATGATGTGTACATAATAAAAATTACTAAATTTCTTGTAAGAATGCCAAAATCTCGTAATAACTTGGCAGGCACACAAGCTTTTGGAAGATTTCAGCTTTTAATGAGGAAGGGGTTAAATCATCACAAGTGCATTATGCACTGTAGCATCGCATCTAGCGGCCATAATGATTGCTGATCCCTGATTCAGCATGATGTATGAACATAGCCTTTATTTTTATTCATGTATTTCTCTTATTTCTGTGCCTTCAAACTTGCTCTGCATTAAACAGGACACAATTTAGTCTTGTTAGGTATTCTGAAGTTTTATTACTTATAGCTTATTTCTTTCACTGAAGTGCTGAACCATCACTATGTTTTGACCAAATGTTCAAGTGATTTAACAGAACTGTTAGGTTATTGGATTATGTTTTAGTTCAAATGGATTTTGGTTTTGTAAAGGAAATGATTGTACTACATCTATATTGCATGCAATCTAGGCAACACCTCACACATTGTTATGTCTGCCACTATAGTTTAGTCCTTTGGAAGCTGGTGTCAGAAATAATAGTGCTAAAATATTTTTAAATCTACTATTGTTAATTTTAGATTGGAGATTTTTCTATAAGAAGGAAAATGGTTTGTTTAGTACACTTTACTGCTAAAGTGGAAATATGTTATTTTGACTCTTGGCTGACCTAAAATTTTTCATCAGTTTACAACAACATAAGTTGCATCCAACATGAGTTGCTCCAAACTAACGAGTGGGAAAATATCTACAATTTGGCAGTACTGTAGCCTCTGGCTTTCAGTTGGACTTCTTGGATTTGATATGAAAAGAGATTCAGATTTATGCTGCACTTTAAAACATTACAAGTTACATTTATTTAAAAAAAGGAGTTGTATATATAAACCAAGTAGTCATATAGCTCTATTACTATTAAATATAAAAATCTGTACAGTTTAAAAATTAAATCTAACCTGTTACCTATCCTCTAAATGTGAAGAAAATCAAGAGTTATTGCAAATGATCTTGGGTCAGTAGAAAATGCCCTTACTAAATTCTTATCTTGGATGTGTACAGTCTATTGGCTTAGCTTTTAATCATTCCAAATAAATGATTAAAATAGAATTTTTAATTTGTTATCAACTGATATGCGTATTCTTCTATAACACCCTGATCTCTGTTCCCTCCTGGATCCTCAGGTTTGCTAATTAAGATCTTGCCTGCATTAGATTACATATTGTTTATGGCTGAGAAATCCTCTGTTGCTTGCAGACCCTGACTGAAGCACAATTAACTGTTTTCTGTGTTCTAAATATCAAAATAAAAAAAACCCTGCTCCTTCTAGAAAGCAGAGCTAAAAAGTATTGGGGAAGGGGAACTTCCTACACAGAAAAGAAACCTATCTCCTAACTAGAAGAGGAGGCAGCATTAGAAGAGTTCTGGGAGTGTGGCAGTATATAAATGTTATTATTAACATTGTCCTATTGGTTCCATCTTCAATGACTGAATGGAAGGCACATGTTAAGAAAAAAATGCAGCCAAGTGTCATCCCAAAATTAACAGAGAACTCACATAAGCCCTTCTAATATGCCTATGGATCTTTCATAAAGGCTCTTTACAAAGGCACCATTAGGGGAGAATGTAGTGTTTTGTACTCTCTTTCCTCTGATGCAGTGATAAAAAAGTTGTGCAATACAACCAACCCATCAGCCTTGGGAAGGCTACTTTAAAACACAGATTGAACATTTCTGTTTACAGTTATTTTCTTTGGAAAAGTAGCTTATTTTTTGGTCATCTCAGATATGTTTTAAAGATGCAAATAGTCAAGCAGCTTGGGAAAAAAAACAAGAACTCAAGAACTTAAGAACTTGGTAAAAAATTCTGGTTTTCTAATGGGATTTACCTGTTGTTCTCCTTCTGAATGAAAGGACAATTCCAACCCATTAAAATAATTGTAAATATGACTCAGACATTACTGTATTCCTTGGGGGACACTCCAATTAAATATGCCTTTGTGTATCCACAGTGAAAAGATATAGTACAAGGAAGCAAAACTATAATTCATTTATCACATAGGAAACCATCCTGCTTTGTTTTTCTCCAATACCATCGACACAAATAGTGGTATATTAAGGTATAGGGATACTGTCATGGAATCTACTTTGCTCTCCAGTGTTTCATACTTCTTCCTACTGGGAAATTATGATGGTGAGCTTGCTTCATATCTAGAGGCAGCTGATGAGATCACTTGCATGTACTAACTTGAACACAAACAACTATGGCTGGCTTGGGTCTAAATATCACATTCCAAGTACTGAATCAGGACTGTCTTGCTTCATATTCTATTCTTTTCAGAGTACTATGTGGTGACTCCCTCTGAGCAGATGCTACAATCATCAAATAATTGGTTCAATGTGAGTTTCTAAAACCAGTAAAACCCCCTCCTCGCAATTATTTTGCGCCGTCCTGGAAAGCTGAAGAGCAGAGTAAAAATATACATATATATCCCCAATATAGCAATAAAATTAATTCCCTTTGTTTTATTATGGGTCTGAAAAATAGTCTAGTTCTGCCCTCAGGAAACTTATACACAAATGTGAAACCAATCCAAAAATTAAAGTTTTATTTCAGTAAGAGCTAGAGATAATAAGGGCAACATCTGGGCTTAGAGTTATGCATGGACTGCACCTACTGTTCTAGAAAACATTCCAGGCACAAGCAGTAGTAGGATAATATAGTTAATATTTATATGATTGATATCACCACCCGTATTATATAAGTGACTCTGGGAGGCTTACAAGGATGAAGAACACAGTAATCCATAACATATAGCCTTTAGTGTCCATGGATAAGCAAGAACCCCACTCATAAAAGAGAGACATTGTCAGCAGGATTGCTCATCTACTCACTTGACACAAATGCCTCCATCTGTCCAGTGTTACACAGAGCTATTTAGGCCCTGGGAGTTGGAAAATACCCGATTAACATTATACCAAATCCTAATTTACTATAATCCTAAATCATAGTTTAGCATTCTAAATGACCTACCATTGGTCATTGTGCATGCTTTTCATTCTTCTTAAGAAAAGCAAAATCATATATAGCTTCCTAGGATCTTTGTGAGGGAAACAACTGATATGAGCTTCACACATGAAAGCTAAGGGTAGGAGGTAGCATCCAAGTGTGGTTCAATATTTAAAAATAGAGTCTTGCAGATTATTTCAGTATTTGGAGTTCTTCTCCCCCTTAAGGAAGGGAAGGAAGGGCTGACAGAGAACACACAATGACATGCTTTTAAATTATCTCTCTCTCTCTCTAGATATATATATATAGGGTGTGTGTGTATACACATGCTCACACATACTATATATATACACACAGACGCGCACATACTAATTGCACTGGTCTTTTTTACAGTACAGTCAAGCCTTTAACAAGTAAAAGTAATATAGTTTAAGTACATATCAATCAGAAAAAAGAAAGTGTATACAAGCAATATAGGTTATAAAAGTTATAATTAAGAGACAATTGCTTTTTAGATGATTCAAGACATATATTAACAAAGTCATAATTTAATGACATTTCCCTGAAAAACATTTTTTTTTAATTATTTGATTGCAAAGTTCAAAATATCTTTTAGTAATTATTTTAATGACAAATAAATACATCCTCTTGGAATTACTGAAGTACCCTGACTAAATATAGTGAGCATAACTCATGTTGTTGGGATAACTTTTCTTTGGTATGCAGCTAATATAAATAAAATGAGTGGAGTGAAGCTGGCTGTATTCCATTGGCATTACATCACTCTTCCTTAATAGGAAACCTCTCTCCAGCTTAACAATTTGCCTCAATGTGTCCATGTAAGTTCTCAGAGAAGATCATCTTATAAGGCTGATGTTTTAATCAAAAACAGCACTTAAAGAGCATCAGTCATTTGGCTTTTAACAAGAATTACCCAAATTACAGCAGCTCTTGCTGTAATAATAAAAGAAAAACTGCTTGAGGCTTTTAGGATTTGCAGCAGAACTGAAGGCTGTAGTAGTCTTTTCAGGATCACACTGATGAATAACCATCAAGGAAACAATAATATTCATTCTCCAATTTATCATTTAAATCAACTACTCTATCACAACAACATGCAATTTAGCACGCACCATCCAGCAGAGCAACTAAACTCTATTTCAAGCCATTAAGACAAATGCTTTGTATTTTTCCTAGCACTGCAGCTACCTAAATAATATTCACCCCAAAAAATCCTAACAAAGCTAAGAAACTTAGTTGCTCACTCTGAAAAATATAAAGAATTATGGACTTGTCTTCTGCAAATTTCACAGAATAGGAGTTTATGATAAACTGATATGCAACTCCCAAATGAGCTGAAAGAAGAGAGAGCATTTAGGTCATAAAAAGATCTATACTGTTTCAGAAGTCCAATCTATTATTAAATCTAATTTCTCTGAGGTTAAATTTCTAAGGCTGCTATGCTAGAAAAAGATTATAGCTAAGTAGAATGAAAGGGCTTGGCTAGGATTGGGTCCAACACTTTGGAACTGGTGTTTTCTGGGACTAGTAAATGGTTAAATAAATAAAAATAAATATTTATCACATTTTCATTGTCAGTTAGAATTATTGGAATTTTCATCCCTAAGGACTCATGATTTAAGTAAAATCTTTGAATAATGACTGTTCTTATGCTTACAGATGTCTCTGAAGTCTATCTGATGGCCAAACCAGATGATATACCAGAAACCTATGAGTGGAGCTATTATACTATTTTCCCAATGAATGTTATTCATTAGGGAAATAGCATGCATCTACATTTCAGAAAGTATATTGGGAAAATTACACAGGAAGAGAGATTAAGTTCTCCTCTTTCCCAATGTATGGTTCCAATCCAATTTGGGATCTCTACAGCTGTTTTAAAACAGAAGTTAACAATTTATGCATATAAAACTCTTGGGTGAAACTCAGTGTGTCCCAAATGACACAAAATTATAATTTTCTAAGTTGATAGAAATGAAAGCCTATTAAGTATATAGCAGTACTTGTATTAGCTGTATTTAATGTAATTTAAATACAAATGAAACTAAACCAAATTTAGGGTATTTCCCCCATCTATATTTCTTTATCTAGGCTTTGTCCACTTTTTGGAAAGAGACTTTCAGCCTGAAAAAGACATGTACCTTGATCTAAAATTTAGAGAGACATGAGGTATGGTTAGTGTTCTTCAGTACTTTATTTAGTATGACACTTGAAAATAGTATCTTAAGAATTTACCAAACTACAGCACAGACAATTGCAGGTTATTAGAAGATCCTCACAAAGGTTTAAACACAAATGGAAATAAAATTCCAAAGGGTCAAAAACAGTAGATCCCAAAACTTAAAAAAAATATGGAAAACATAGTTTATATCTAGTTTGATGTAATAGAGATTGATCGATCGATAGAAAGACAGATAGACAGGCAGACAGACAGAGTGAGCCAAACTTTCTGTACTTTGAGATAAGTTTCCTTACATGTAAAGGTAAACCACAAAATATTGCAAACTATAATTTATTTCCCAGTTTGAGAACTAGGCAAATTTGCTGCTATGATTTGTCATTAATTATAAACATCAGTTTTTAATCTGATTTATTTCACAAGAAAAAGAAGCAGATGAAGAACAAGATGGTAAGTCCAACCAAAGATAAAATTCATAAGGACTGGGAGAATACTCAGATCTTCAAGATTCTCTGGAATATTATCAAACTGGAAGCTACCCAGATTATAAGGGGAACTTCATTCAGAGGACAGAAAAGGTGCTCCTCTTGTGTCTCAAAAGACATACAGTGTAACCTCGGATTACGAGCACCTTGGTGCATGAGATTTTCGCAAGACAAACAAAAATTGTTAATAAAATTTATTTCGATTGACAAGGAACAACTCACAAGAGCTTGCTCAGGAAATCTCACAATGGAGCCGATGGTTTTCCTCTCTTGCTGAGTAAACAGTGTAAATTAAGTGAAAGGCATTCAAGAGAAGGAACTCCTGAGACTCAGACTCTGGATTCTCCCTCCAGGCAATCACCTCCCCCTCCTCTCTCCCTCTCGTCTCCCTCACGCCAGCCGGGACTGACTGTTCTCAAAGTGTGTGCACATGCACACAAAATAAAGCAGAAATTGTCCTTGTCCTTCCCCAAAATAAAGCAGAAATTCTCCCTCGTCGCCCGGCACTATCCAGCCCGTCCCCTGCTGCCCGTCTCTTCTCCCTTCATAGCACAGAGGCAGGTTAAGACAAAAAACATTTCCAAACCGCCCAGGAAAGACCCCCAGAAAGATGTTGCTGAGGGAAAAGGGAAAAGGCCGTTTTGCATTGAGTGGCGGCGGCAGCGGATCCCCCAAGCCAGCAGGGGGCGCCAGACAGCAGCCGGCCTAGCAGCAGCCAAGGCCAGATCCTGCCTCGAAGCAGATCCGTAAGTGCTGGTTAGTTTGCTCTATTTCTGCTTTATATCGTGTGTTAATCATGGTTACCTGTTTCAGATATTAGGGACAATCATTTCTGCATCAAATTCCATTGAAAATGGGTTTTTTGCAAATATTTTTGGGAGCGTGGAACGGATCATCCGACTTTCCATTGTTTCCTATGGGAAACCTCTTTTCACTTTAAGAGCATTTTGGACAAAGAGTGTTCTTCTGGAACGGATTAGTCTCATCTTGTGAGGTTCCACTGTACTTTTAATTTACAGTTACATTGTTAAAGGGAACAGGTAGCATATATGCATTCCCTGATGGTCTTTCTCAGGGTTATAGCTGAACTTAAATGTTCAATTAATATTGAGGAACATTATTATTACATTTCAGGTAGTTTCTGTATATATTTTCAGTCAGAATCCATACGGTAGTTTTGCCCCATGAATTCCTCAGCCAAGCACATATACCAAATATACGAATCTTACAAAGTCTTTTGAAGGAAATGAACTATGTCTTTCATTTAGAGAAGCTGGTTTTATCAAAGTTTTTAAGATACTCCATCAATGTTTTACATTATAGCATCTAGTAACAAAGTAAATGGAAAAAGTTCTAGAGTCTTTCTCTACCACTGTAGACAGTTCTTCTGCCTTTGCCCTGGTAAGTAGAAATGAATGGGTATATAAATTGAATCAATAAATGTATGAAAAGAAATATTAAACTGTTAGCCACAACCACTGATCGGCAGCAAAGCATTGTGTCATCCCCCCAATCCTCTGAGTTGATCTGGAAGGATACCATGGTTGATGGTATCAAAGCTGAGCGGTCAAGTAAGACAAGGATGGAGGCATATCCCCATCCCACCCATTCCAGGAATCATCCAAAAGTGCAACTATGCCATTTCTATCACATACTGGATCTGAATCCTGACTGAAAAGAATCCAGATAATCCACTTCATCTGGATGCAACCACCTTCACAACTGTTGTGCAACCACCTTCTCAACCATCTTCCCTAGGAAGGGAACATTAGATACTGAATGAAAATTGTCCAATATAGTGGGGCCCAATGATGACTTCTTGAGGAGAGGGTGAACCAAGGCCTCCTTAAGAGGTATGGAACAACCTCTTTGCTCAAGGAGTAATTTACTACCACAAGAACCCACTCATAGAACACCTTAGCAAGCCAGGAGGGGCATGGATCTGAAGAACTGAGAACTGAGCAAACGGTCCTAAAGATCCTATCAATTTCATCAGGCCTAACAGGTTCAAAACATTCCCAAATAACTGGGCAAGACACCTTTCCAGGCATCACTGGACTTGCAACAAGCTTGTATTCGATTTTGAGAGAATTTGAGTGATTGTATCTGACAGATGTTGAATAAATTTTTCCACATGCTCTTGCAGGGGTTCCTCAAACCCTCTTTTCACAAAAAGGCATGTGTCACAGGATGACTATGCACAGATGCAATAAGGGCAGAGAAGTACGAATGCTTTGTTATCTTTGCTGCCACTAGGTAGGTCTTAATAGCAGTTCTAACCTATGTCTGGTAGAGTTCATTCCCTGTAGAATGCCAATGACACTCTAAATATCCTTTGTCTCATTTCAATTCCTAGGGAATGCCAAGATCCAGGAAAAGGGAGAGGTACATGAGTGTGATTTAACACAAAGCCTCAGCAACCCTCTTATTCCAGACTAAGGCGTCAGATATACCATGTAGCAAATCAGCAAAAACAACCTCCAGCTTCCTTTGAAACCCATCTGGGTTCATAATTACGGCAGACTGGTCCAGCCTCCCTGCAGTGGATGATAATGTCAGAAATCCCATGGTAATTAGGATATGACCTGACCATGCCAGGGGACACTAAAATGTCCTCCAATTTCAAATCACATAGTCACTGTTTCAACAGGAATACTGTTCTTACGTTCTCAGGCTTTGGATGGCCTGGGATATGCCACAGCCATGAATTTCTGAACTGCCCAGACCCAACCATCAGAGAAGGAAGATTGAAGTCTCCCAAGACTATAAATCTGGGGAACTCCACTGCCAACCCAGAGATGGGGTCAAGGAGCTTGAGCAGGGGTGACTATGTAGCAGGGAGGCTGACACAACAGCAGCAATCCCAACTGGTCCCTAGAGCCAAACTTAATAGGGTTTCACATCCAATAACTTATAGTGTAGCATCCCTAAAAGCTGTAAGCAATTCCCAGAAGAAAATTGTCACACTCCATCTCTGTCATGGAGTCTTGATGATACTACACCTGAAACCCATTGGGACATATCTTGAAAAGGCTCACACATACCCCTCCAGGCCCAGGCAAGTTTTGGGAATATATTTCAGTTCAGTCCCCTCATCAACAATTAAATCATGGATAAGGAAGGCCTTATGTAGACTGACCAGGCATTTAGAAGCAGCAGCCAAAAGCTACGGCTTCTGAAGTTCTGTTAATTTGGTACAAGAGGTGAGATCAATGAATTGATGAAACTGTATAAGACATCCGTCCTATGTTCCTCAAGATTGTCCCACTCCCTTTCATCCATCATATTTCCCCATGCCCATCACCACCAAATTTTGGTCCATCCACATCACTGCAAATGCCATATCATCCCTCACTCCAGGCCCCTCGATTGTCAATTTTGGGGACCTCTCATAGCACATAATTTCATCCATCCCAGGGAGGGGGACACAGGCACTTCAGTGCACTTCAGCTTCATTGGCTCTCAGCATTCTCAGAGAGCCCAGTGCCCACCTGTAGGGGGGAGAGTCCACAGTAGTCTGCCATACTACTACTATTCTCCAACCATCACCAATACCAGTTCCAGAGTCCCAATAGGCAGTAGGCGACCCAGATAAAAAGCTGTCAGAATGTACCACTCAAAAGATCCTTGCAGCAGCTGACAAGTTCATATAATCCAAAGGTATAGAGACATCAGCAAAAGGAGTTACACACATGGTAAGAGGGATTTTGTTGCAACCTGTCCTCCCATCTGTCCTCTTGACCACTCTTCTGGTTTGTCCTCTGGCCCAGTCCTCCAACTTCCAGGTGCCAAGTATGGCCAGTACCTGGAAGTTGATAAACACTGCAGCTTGGCCAGCAACTCCTCCAAAAATGGAAAATCATCTTCTCCTCTGAAAAAAGAAAAATAACCGAGATGGTCCATGTCCAGCATCTGTCCAGGTAGGTGCTAAAAAATCATAGCAATTCAATCATGTAACTGAGGGGAAAAACCATCGAAGGCTCCTATTCTCTTCACCATCTTACTGCAAGCTTTATTTATGCCTTTATGTATTGTGTTACTATATTGTGTGGAAAACTGAGGACAGATATACTGAATAAATTGAAAGTGATTCAAACTCTTGGCTCTCCCATCAAGTGCTCTCATTGTCCTGCTGAGAATGAAATTGCTCTTTTCAGTCAAAGCCATCTTTTTTTCATGTAGGACTATCTGATTTGAGCCCAGCTAAAAAATGCTTAAAAGCTTAAATGTGATGGCTAGGTCTGGGATTGTTTGTAACGTTCCGAATGAAACTCCCTTTCATCGGAGCAAGTGAACAGTCTAAACTGCAAAATTAATTGAAAGGGCGATTTGTTTGTAATATTTTTCAGGACTAAGTTATATTTTTCAGGATGATTAAGGAATTCCTTGTATTAAGGGATTGTTAGGCTCCAACAAATCCATCCCTGAATCTTTTGACTTCTATTTTCAATCAAAGTCTTCAGTATATTTGGATAGAAATTACTGAGAGATACTAGATCTGAAACATCTCTTATTTGTGGAGAGTCTCAGACTGAAGACCAAATCCTTTGTGTGATTTTTATCTACTGATGATTCTGAATTTCTTGGATTCCTGTAACAAAATAATCTGTTTGTTGGCAGATTTAGATTATAAAATAACCCAACAAGTGACAAGAAAATTTATCTCCATATTTTCCCCAATTTCTATAAGGATGATCAGTACCTTGTTGGTACTTCTGGTACATTGTTGTGGGGGAGGGATAAGGGAAGAAAAAACAACAAACATTTCTTAAAATGAACAATAATGGAAAAAATGCAACTAGCCTCTCTGGTTGATTCTATTTTAATAGGGCATTATAAAAATTTCCTTTCTAAAAATAGTAGCTAGAAAGAAAAATTAATTTGAATTATACAGCACAGTTTGACATTTCACATCATGCAAAATCCCAGGCTGGATGAATCACAAGACAGAATTAAGATTGCTGGGAGAAATATCAACAACCTCAGATATGCAGATGATACCACTCTAATGGCAGAAAGTGAAGAGGAGCTAAAGAGCCTCTTGATGAGAGTGAAAGAGGAGAGTGCAAAAGCTGGCTTGAAACTCAACATTAAAAGAACTAAGATGATGGCAACTGGTCCCATCACTTCCTGGCAAATAGAAGGGGAAGAAATGAAAATGGTGAGAGATTTTACCTTTTTGGGCTCCAAGATCACTGCAGATGGTGACTGCAGCCATGAAATTAAAAGATGTTTGCTCCTTGGAAGAAAAGCTATGGCAAACCTAGACAGCATATTAAAAAGCAGAGACATCACCTTGCCCACAAAGGTCCATATAGTCTAAGCTATGGTTTTTCCAGTAGTAATGTATGGCTGTGAGAGTTGGATGATAAGGAAAGTTGAGTGCCAAAGAACTGATGCCTTCAAACTGTGGTGCTGGAGAAGGCTCAAGAGTCCCTTGGACTGCAAGGAGATCAAACCAGTCAATCCTACAGGAAATCAACCCCGATTGTTCATTGGAAGACAGATATTGAAGCTCAAGCTCAAACACTTTTGCCACATAATATGAATAGCGGACTGGGAAAGACTGAAGACAAAAGGAGAAGGCGATGGCAGAGGATGAGATGGTTAGATAGCATCATCAGTATGATGGGCATGGATTTAGGTGGACTCTGGGAGGCAGTGTAGGACAGGGAGGCCTGGCATGCTGCGGTCCATGGGTTGTGAAGAGTCAGACATGACTGAGTGACTGAACAATTCCCTGAGCTGAAGAAGTATAAGCTTTATAAGAGTATACAAAGTATACAGTGTAAGAGCAACAGATTTTTTAAAAACTGTAACTTGAATTACTTTAACAAACAGAGATCTTTAGACAAAGGTCTAGACAAAGGTCCTACAAAAATAAGCTGCAAATTGTATGCATAATTAAAGACTAATAGAGTTTACTTTTAAATAAATATGCTCAGTAAATAAGCCTAGCTAAATAAACTTTTAAGACCAAGAGGTGGGAACATAGATGAAAATGACTTTTAAAGGACCTTAAAATTCAGCATTGCAGTCAAACCCTACATTGAAATATCATGAACCTGATTTATTTCCAAGAAAATGCATTCAAGACTGAGATGCCAGGAACCCAAACAATAATCCTGAAAGCTTTCCAAGTTGGTGTGACTTCCTGGAATGAAAATCTCACATACTTCTGAAAAGAAGGAAAAATACTTATACTGTAGTTATTTCCTATAATTAATTAGTTTCCTCAATAAATGGTTTGTATTTCCTATTTGGGAACTATGTCAGACTCATTCTCTATCAGATGTTTCCTTAATAGTCTGTCAGACTACAAGATTTTCAACACACCCTAATAAAAGGGCACAATCTATATAAAACAAGTACAACATATTGCTGCTTTCTGGTATGCAAGATGAGTATGCTACACAGAGACACTCATTTGTCCAGTTTTACAGTATGGCTGAGTAGCTTTTATAAAAATAACTGCACTGCTTTCAAAATAATTTCCTGACTAATAAGCAATGAGGGAGACTATGCTCAGTGGATAAGTTTACTGTTTTAAATAATCCTTTCAATTATGAATTTATTTTACCTCATAATTCACTTAAAATAATGAACAATTATTTAGCAATCCATTTTAAAGCCAACATCAAAAAGAAAGTACACCTTCTTTGAGTTCTATGGTTTTATGTATCAGGACATAGTAAAAATCATTGTAAAAATCATCTGGTCCTTAAAAGTAGGTAAGAACAATCTCAGAGGAACAACAACACATGACACCACATATGTGGCTACACACATACAAATATAGAGTATCTTGTAATAAATGTAATAGCTTAATTTACTCATAAAAATAAAGTAGTATGCCTTTTTGACAGTTCTGCACTCCCACCATTGTTGTTCAGTCGCGCAGTCGTGTCCGACTCTTCGCGACTCCATGGACTGCATTACACCAGGCCCCCCTGTCTTGC
>JANHZU010001475.1:6345-16797 GCA_032468055.1 Acrochordus granulatus | reverse complement strand
ACGGAATTACATTTAAAAATATGTGGTGTTTATGGCTCTCTCAGCCAAAAAGGTTCCCGACCCCTGCTCTAGAGTCAGATAAAACTGGACAGGAGAAACTTTTACCTTTTACCCTCGCAATTTGCTCAAAATATGTCTTCTGAATAATCTTAGCCTTACTGTCCAGAAAAATGTACTGAAAATACTTTCAACTCTCAAAGAAGAGTGCATGAATATTCCTTACTTTTTTCTATATGTAGTTTAATACATTGCAGAAATGATACCAGTGGCTGAGATCAAGGAATGAGGAGGAAAAAAATGGTTTAATACTTTAATTTAAACAGTGTATTGTTTAAACCTCTCTCTTTTCCATTCCCTCCCCCCCAAAAAAGCAGGCACTAATAAATATTTTGATGACTTGTCTGGGCAACATATACATCTTATTCTTTTTGTATCTTTTTTCAGGAAAATATACTGATGATGATGCTGGTATGACACATTATTTAATTCTAATAGCTGAGAACTAGGCAACCACTGAGCAAATATTTCTTGAAATATGCCCTGCTACCATCCATCTTGGAAGTATAAAAGACAAAGAGTTCCTTCTTTCGACTGATACTTGTGAGTACATACTGAGCCTTTAAGTCTCATTATTATGAAACCAAGATTTAACAAGTCCTACTTGGTTGTCATGTCAGAGAATATAGAATTTAAGTACAATTCATATACCACGAGAGCAGAAATTTCAAACTTTTAAGACAACACAAAATTTTGGCATGACTACACTAAAATGGTGTGTTTTGCAGAAGATTATGGGAAACACTCTAAGACTACATTAGCCTTATCAGTAAAATGTTTGCGTGAATATTTAATGCAGGATGAATAGAGCTATAATACTAATCTCATCTCTGAAGTTGCATGGATATTCAGGTTTTGTATTTAGAAGAAGCAATCAGAAGAAGATGATTAATTGCAGAATAGAGCAACAGCAGGCACAGAAAGAAGCTTAGGAGGCTGGGTTAAATATAAACCTGATTTTCTCATAGGGTCACAAGTAATATATTAATATCCCCATGTATCACAGATTAAAACTAGGCCAATAGTGGAACAGCTAATGTCCCTATTCTTATATACTGCGTAGATCATAGATTCATTAAGTTATAATGCATTCTTTCTTCATGTTACTATTATGTGCGAATGCTTAGTCATGAAATGGCTCTGATTGTACTTATTATAGTATAGTGTATGTCGAGCAAGTATATAGCAATATTTTTTATCTACATATATGGAGAGTGGAAGAGTGTTAGTGCTGTAGGGCATAGATGTACACATCAACACATTTTCTTTGGAAAGGAATCTCTATAAAAATCTCAAAAAGGTAAGATAGGTATAAAGATTTGCTGGGGCAGATACACTAAACCAAGGCTGCACAGCTTCTCCAATCCTATTTTTGTCATTTCTGCATTCAGTTGACAAGAAAACACCTATCCTTTTGGATTTGATCCCTGATCACATAAGATTTTTAACTCTTGAAAAAGCCTTTACGTGTTGAGGTTAACATTCCCAGGCCCCCTTTATCTGATATCTCTGCTTAACAGTAGAAATTAGGGTTGCAATAGGGAAGCTATATTTTATTGATAATGGGATTAGACATGCAATTCTGCTTTTCCTTTAATGATACTCTATATGTTTAATACACAAAGGGCAAAATAAGGGGATGGATATGCATAAGGGTGGAACAACGTCATATAGCCATCTAGACTAAAAATTAATGAATATAGCATTCTTGTTCATCCTTGATAACTCTCCTCTCCTCAACTATTATTTTTACTATCTTTTTCCTTCCACCAGTTGGTAAACAAAGCACCCCAGTTTTTCCCAAATTGGATAGGATATTCTCTCCTTCCATTTCAGACATGCATCTACCAAGTACAATGGAACCTCCCATTACAAGACTAATCTATTCTGGAAGAATTCTCTTAGTCCAAAATGCTCTTAAACTGAAATGAGGTTTCCCATAGGAAACAATGGAAAGTCGGCTGATCTGTTCCATGCCCCCCAAAATATTCACAAAAAAATCATTTTCAATGGAATTTTATGTAGAAATGATTGTCCCTATCATCTGAAACACTTATCAATGATTAACACACAATATAAAGCAGAAATAGAACTAACTAACCAGCACTTATGGATTTGCTTCAAGGCAGATTCTGGCCTTGGCTGCTGATAGGCTGGCTGCTGTCTGACGCCCCCTGCTGGATTGGAGGATCTGCTGCCGCCGCCGCTCAAGGCAAAATGGCCTTTTCCCTTTTCCCTCAATAACGTCTTTCTGGGGGACTTTCCTGGCAGTTTGGAAATGTTTTTCTTAACTTGCCTCCATGCTATGAGGGGAGAAGAGATGGGCAGGATGGTGCCGGGTGATGAGGGTTTGTGTGTTTTTGTATGTGTGTCCATGTGTATGTGCGCGTGTACTTTGAGAACACTTCCAGCTGGCATGAAGGAGAAGAAAGGGAGGAGAAGAGGGGGAGGGGAATGCCTGGAAGGAGGATCCGGAGCCTGAGTCTCAGGAGTTCCTTCTCTTGAATGCCTTTCACTTAATTTATGCTGTTTACGCAGCGAGAGAGAACCATCGGCTCTGTTGTGAGATTTCCCACGCAAGCTCATCACGCGGTACTCATCTTGCGAGTTGCCGCTTGTCAACTGAAATAATTTTTATAAAAAATTTTTGCTTGTCTTGCGAAAATCTCATGCACTGAGGTGCTCACAATCCGATGTTCCACTGTAGTTTGTTTTCTTGCTGGAAGAGACAGGGGTCACAGCACTATTGACTAGTAAGAGCAACAAACAGGAAAAAAACGCAGGGCATTCAGATCAGAATTTATTTTGTGGGATACTATAGACACATGTCCATTTCAACAGGTAATTAATAGCATTGTAATATTACATTCAACTATTCTAAACTGCTGGCTAATAATTTTGAAAGGTATAGTTAAAAACATCTGAGACCCCCAACTTTAGAAAAAAAAATCTGTGCAGTTCGGAAGCATGACATCTTTTTCGAATTCTGGTAGGTAATACTAAGACCATTTATTTTAAATATTTTTTCAGGAATACGTACAAAATAATTATTCTCATATCTTGCTTGAATGTTTTGTCTTATTGTATTCTTTTCTTCCCTTCCCTTTCTTTTCATCCATCTATCCATCCACCAGACAGCCAATATAATATTAATCCTATATAGTAGAAGGATGGAATGCAGGTCCCAAATGCAATTTGTGATGTTAATTGGGGATGACTGAAAGCAGAAGCAGTATATCCTGCATTCCAGACATTCCCCTAGAGGTGCTGCACCTTGCTTAAGGGCATAATGATAGATTAGATTGCAAGAGGCTAAAGAATACTATGGAAATTTTATCTCTGAGGATGCAATCTAACCACTTGTGTAACATGCATAACTGATAACAAACCTGATATACAAGCAAAAGGAAACAAAAATAAGGCAAAAACTGTGTATTGGACAATCAAAAGGTTTAAACTGATAGACCACCAAATCTGCCAGTTAATAAGAAATTCTTCTTTGATATTAGTTATTAATCATAAAATACACTTGAGTTGTTTTGAATTGTATTTTACATTCTAATTTGAAATAATTCTGTTGGATTTCTTTTCAAGTTAATGTATTTTTAGATAAGTTAATGTACTTTTAGTTAAAGTCAACAGTTTTCTTACCGAATCAATTTCATTTACAATTAACACTTTTAAGGAGAAAATAATATTTAGTTCTTCACTGATAATAATTGGATTTAACACCAGGCTATAAAAATATCCATGGCATATCACTGACAAAGGTACGACGAGAAAAAAAAAGTTGCCTTCAGAATAGTAATTGACCAGAGTTAGCAGGGAGAGTTCATTATTATAAAGATAGAAAATTGAATCATTCACTGGAATTGTCATATTGGTGAGGTGAAATTGCATAAGGTCATCTATATAAGTTTTTGACTGCTGAAAGGAATGACTTAGTAACAGATGCACATTTACATGATTTCAGGATCCCATCATACACTAAAACAGAGCTAAACTTCAGTTAAATTGCTCCATTCACATCTATAATCACTTAATTTATGCTGTACTAATAATAATGAGCAATATATTATGTATATATGTAAGTTCCCTAATGGCTTTATCATGAAATCTCAAAATAATACCTGAGCTTCTTGCAGAGAAATGAAATGAAATTTGCCTAAAATTGGTAAACAAGAATTTAGAACTAGAGTTTTATTACAATATTAGGACTAGCTTGACCCTAATGTCAAAATTGTTAAAAATTAATCTGATTAGCCTGGAACGTTCTTGACAGATTACATAGTCTAAAAATAATTTACAGTACAATTGTATACTTTATTTTTTTGTTCTGTATCAACAACATTGGATCAGAATATACATGCCCTGACAATTTGCTTTAACGTTGTTCTATTGCTTTCCAAATCTATTCAAATACAGGCAAACAGTCCTTCAAATCAATTTTTTTTTACTTCTGGTAACTGCTTGAACAAGTTCCTGCAGTTTTCTTGACTAGTTTTTTCAGAATTTATTTGTTGTTACTTCCTTTGTAAGGCTGAGAAGGATTGACTGACCAAGGTCACCCAGCTGACTTTGTGCCTAAGGTGGACTAGAACTCAGTCACCTGGTTTCTAGGCTGATGCCTTAACCATGACACCAAACTAGCTCACATCAACACTAGAATCTTGAAAATTGAATCATTTATGGCAAAAAGAAGGTATTTCTTAAAAATAAAAATAAAGTTTTTGTCTAAGAAATATTTTTAATTACTTGATTTCACAAAACTTAATGATAATTAAAAACAAAACAAAACATCTCATGGACACTCATTTCCATTCTATTTCAGTGTTTTATAGCTCTGTAGAGCCTATTTTGGCCTGAAGAGTTGGGCTTTTTTTTAAAGATTACTTTGTTCCTTTTACAACTGCTGTACTATGTTATATTGTAAAAATCACTTTCTTAACAGTATCAATCAAAAGCCTTGTTGTACCTCCACCCAGAGTCACTTTTCATGAGTTGGTGGCCATGAGAGACATGGGAAATACATTAACAGAGATGCTGAAGTGAATATGTGAAAAGACATTTAAAGAAAGTGAAAACATTAAAAAAGATGTGAGTGGTCTCAGCAAGATTCACCAGACAATTCTCAAAAGCCAGAGCTAGAAATTGCAATGGAGTTGACGAAAGTATCTTCAGTATAAAAAGAAATTTGCAACTTTCTGTACTAATTGTTTTTGGGAAAATGGGAAAAATGACCCTATAGTTGTTTGCCATTATTAGTTATTTTCTGTTGAATAAATTTGGTGCTTTTTTAAAATAAAACAGTCAATCTAATTTATAAACAATCAAATAAGTCAATAAAATTTTATTGGACTAGTTCACTATGTCAGGTAATGTACATCTACCTCTCAAATCTGCTTTTCAGGTTTTCCAGAATTTTTCCCCAACTCTAAACTGTTATTATTTTATTATTTCAATAATTATTTATATTTCCCGTTCATTAGCTGCACTCAGCCTAAGTGCTCAAAAAAACTTAAATGAAGTGCTGTAAAAGTAAAAATAACACCTAAATAAAAAACAATGAAAGTAATAAAACTTGTTTAAAAAAGAAAAGATAATACTAGAATAAACATTAACTCCCTAAACATTTAGACAAATAAGTGACTTTTCAGGAGATGCCAAAAAAGAGCACTTCTGGTAGCAGTCAAAAATTTCAGAGGAGAGAACTCAGTATAATGGATGTCATATCTGAAAAGTCTGACTCTAATCATAATCTTTCTCTCTACAGAAGACCCTACATAGGACTTGAAATTGAAATGGCAAGTAAACAGCACTTTAATTGAGGAAAGGAATCAATATAGATTGGTTTGATGGCAACAGCAAGAACGAGAACAAAGTAAGGTCAGTTTTATGTAACATGAGATTATAATAGTACCTTCTGCTTGCAGCCATCTTGAAGATGGCTATAGAAACTGAAGATGGCAGAGAAGACTCGTGAAAGCACAATTTAAGGCCTGCTCTTGCACTCTGAGGATTCAAATGGTCTGGGGTGGTTTGGGACTAAGTTTTCTGAAAAAAATATTTATACCCAGAACAGTCAACTTGATTCTGTGTTCAGAATTAAAAGTCCTGCTCTTAAGCTTGCTTGGAAAACCAACTGTGTTTTGAATACCAAGGATAGGGTATTTTCAGCAGTGACCCATATTTCTGAAACCCTTCTTGTAGGTAAATATGCCTCACTGTTGTTCTTAAAAAAAAGTAAAATTCTTGTGCTTATTTTTTTAAAAAAATATATAGGAAATTAACTAATTTTGAACTGCATTTTGTATTTTTATGCTGAGCTATAATTGATTCATTTGTAGTACTGGTAAAGCTTAACTGTGGCTGCCCTTTAATTTTGAAATATTGTTATGTTTTGATGTTTGATGTTTACATTAATCATCTTTTGAGACCACTGTGGTCTTACCAGCAGAGAAAAAAATACATTTTTTTCAATCCAATCCTTGATTACCAAAGTAGTAGCACTTTTCTCTCAATATAATTATTTGGATATTGCCTGAGCCTGATGTAACCAAAGTTCCTTAACAAAATGATCAACATCCACAATTTTGGAATATACTGTAATTCAAAATAGCATTAACAGTTTTAACATGAAAACTTTTACCTATAAATCTACTTATGTTCCAATATTATTCAAAAACATAGTAATAAGACCAAATTACATGGGTTGACACACCCTCAAATTTATTCCATTGCCAACAAACAAAATCTATACTAAAGATGTTTTCTGATGGATTCTCAGAGGCAACCAAACCCTTGGATAACTTAATTTCAACCTCTAGTCCCAAAGAACAAATTTAACACTTTTAAGACTTGTAAATGTTATTTTATGACTAAACTAACTAATCTGAGTTCAACAAAAAATGACTTTTGCTAATTTGTTTTGCTAAAATAATTCTACATTAATATTAAGCTAAATTACTTATGAAGTGTTCATTCTACTATGTTATTCTTTTAAAAAAAGGAAAATTATCTCTCCTCTCCAATTAAGTACTGTACGATTCCCCTATTCATCTGCTTCATAAGGAAGTATATATTTGTGCTGATAAGAATTATGAGAGTTAAAATAGTGCAAACTTGTTTTTTAAAAGCTTCTCGTCTAGCCTATTTTTTTAAAAAGTATTCTACGTTTTGCCCTTCAAGGCACAATTGAGTGCAATCATGACTGCTCATGGAAGACATGATCGCAAAAGTTATGTGAAGGTGGCATAGCAAATGACTAAATATAGACTGTAGCTTTCCTTTTTTCTTCTCATTAGAGAATTAAAATCAGAGTCAAATGTATTTAAGAATTGTCAGTAAAAAAAGGGTCTGGATTTCATCTAGGAAAAAAAAAAGATTTTTAACTTACATAAAATGAACAACAAAAATAGGGCCTCTTTTCATTTTAAAACATGGATATAGCCTTCCTTAGGTTGAAAAGCAAGAGTTCCAACATTCCTTTAAAATAGAAATGTTCTAGTTTTTGCAGTTTCTAAGCCAAGATATAAACACACAAAAACATAGATGCCCACAGAAGAAAAATATACTTTTTAATCCCAAACTGACAAGCTCCAGATACTACATAACATAGTAATAGAACTGATGATGCCAGGAAACCAGAAGTAGCATTTACAAAGGCCAGGTGGTTCAGTCCAAAGACAAAGAGCAAAAACAATTAACTCAGGAGAAGAGAAGCTATTCCATCTAGCAAAGCAGAGCCCAAAGTAGAAAGCAAGAATACAGTAGAGCCTAGAGAGTATAATCCCAGTTGCAATTATTTGGGCAAACAATCTTTACTCTTATCTTTTGTTCACAGCAGATACGAGTTATAACCAAGAGTGATGTCCAAGGTCAAAGGCTCATTATGAATCAACACCATAGCATACCTCTTCCCCAGCAATAATAAATTAAGCTGAAAAATACCATTATATATTAAATAAATAATCAAGCAGCTTGAGAGTTTGTTAGGAAAAACAGAAGAAATAACTTGAGAAATTGCAAAACATGTTTTGATACTGCATTGTCAAGAATAGATGTTGGGCTTACCAAAGCACATTATCTCCTTCAGACAGTATGCTTTTTTTTTGTTCCTGCATTTTACTGCAGTCTATCCACTTTTTTTCAGATCAACTGACTGGCTTGTCACCTGAGTTGAATGTCATGGGCTGAGACAGGGTGATGGGCCCAAAGTCATCCAGCCAGCTTTCGTGGCAAAGGTGGAACTGGAACTCAATCTTCTGTTTTCTAGCCTAGTGCCCTAATCATTTGCCCAAACTGGATCTTTTTATAATGCATATAAAAACGTCTATCTTTCCACATGTAGGCCCTCTGAGTCTCTTAAATCAAACTTTTTAAAAAACAGGTCCAGAAATTATCTGTTGTTTTAAAGAAAATTATTTAAACATCAGCAAAAATCTACCAGACAGTGATTGCCATGTTAGAATTAAGGCCAGGTCTGTCATAAAACTATTTGCAATTGGGTGATGAAACACGCTACCAAAAAAACATTCCACAAAATTTTTTTGAAGTAGTCAGGCAGCTATAAAATCAACACAAGAATACTTGGAAATCTGTAATAAGGACCTTGTTAGAGGCCAGATGTAAATTAATGGAGTTATCAATTTCTCATAAAAACATTCCTAGGTAATAATCTGTCTTTTGATGGATGTGTGCCACTCTGATTCCCAAGGACACCATAAAAACAAAAACCTTTTAATATTCCCTTCAGTCTGACAACCTTTTGACAGCCAAGATATAGAATAGCTAAAAACTATTTTAAACATTTTTTGCTGTCTAAGGAATGCTAAATAGTATATTTATCCGCTGGAACTGTATATTTTATCATCTAAAAAAGACCATCTCAATTCTTCTCCTTAAATTTCATCACAGCTTGAGTATAAACCAGACCATCCATCCAAGCAACTCAGAACAATTCCCACATATGTCTTAGAAAAATGAGCCAACAAAAACAGTGATGCAGATTTCCAACAGACTGCAATATGCAAGCTAACCAAAGACTCCCGTAGTCACCTTAGAAATCTTGACAAAAGTCTTTTAGTGTCTACTCCAAGGTATCCCTCAAAGATTTTAGTGTAGCTTGTTCTCACATATATTAAAACTGAGGCCTAAGTCACATGAAACCACAATATTCAAACAAAGAAAATTATATTTAAAGTTTATCTTTTCTCAAGAATTCTTTATATGGATAATTTTAAGAACTACTGGTATCTTACATTTCACAAAGTATTATAAAGAATCCTATAACTGGTTTGGGGAACAGATAAAAACATATTTTCTGGTTCTTAAATGATTGGGTCACATTGATGTTACATTTTTGTACTTACTGTGAATATAAAACATGCTGCTAATAATAAGAACCTGAAGTTTAAAGTATCTATGGACTGCAGGATAATATCTTTAGGGCCTGTACTATGTTAATCTAAAAGAATGTTCAAGTGTAGATAAAAGAAATGATCAAAGAATCTATCCCTTTAACACTACATCCCTACTTATAACTGTTTTGTATCATAATGTCCAATATCTGGTTTCTAGCATCACACTATTTAGCACACTAAGAATATAGTTTTGGAGAACATGAAAGCCATATTAATGTGTCTAATTCAAGATAGATGAAACAACTGTTCAATTAAAAATCTCTTGAAATATTTGGCTTGCTCTTTCATTTCTCTTCCAAATTATTTGTTAAAATATACAGTGGTACCTCACAAGACGAGTAACTCACAAGACGAGAAACTTGCAGGTTGAGCGAAAAAATTTAATCAAATTTATTCTGCTAGACGAGCTGCGACTCATGAGACGAGAAAACTTCATGCCATACCTTGAGCATCATCAGGAAGCGCGTTCTGTATTTCCTGTTCAGGCAGCAACTCAGCATGAGAGTTCTGCCAACGCAGCAAGCACGTGCATGTGTTCTGCTGACTCTACCTCGTGCTTTACTCCATTGTTGCAAACAGCAACTCCGAGTGAGAATTCTGCTGATGCAGCAAACGCGCACGCATTCTGCTGACTCTACCTAGTGCTTTACTCCATTGTTGCAGACAGCAACCCCGTGTGAGAGTTCTGCTGACACAGCCAGTGCGTGCGTGCATTCTGCCGACTCTGCCATGAGGAGTTTACTCCATTCCCATACGGGTGGCAGCGTGCGCGTGCACATTCTGCCTACGCTGCAGCATGGCGGTAGATCATCGTTCCTGATTGCAATGAGCAACGCACGATGAGCTCACATGGTAAATCTCACAACGGAGCTCTCCTTTCTCGCTGTGTAAGCAGTATAAATTAAGTGAAAGGCATTCAAGAGAGAGAACTCCGGAGACTCCCGATTCAATCTCCAGGAAGTCCCCTCCCCCT
>JANHZU010001473.1:147180-162605 GCA_032468055.1 Acrochordus granulatus | reverse complement strand
GAGTGCACACACGCTGCTTCTGGTATGGCAATGGAGTAAATAGAGTCGGCAGAACTCTCATGCAGAGTTGCCTGAACGGGAAATACAGAGCGCGCTTACTGATGATGCGCAAAGTTTGGCACGAAGTTTCCTCATCTCGTGAGTCACGGCTCATCCAGCAGAATATTTTTTGATTAAATTTTTTGCTCGTCCTGCGAGTTTCTCACCCTGCGAGTTACTCGTATTGTGAGTCACCATTGTATTTTCTAGCATGAAAAATTAACAATAATTAATGATAGTTTGCATACATGACTTCTTCCAATTTGCCACTAAATTTGTTAGTTTCCAGATTTGCTGGTTTGAACCTTTATTAATTATTCTACTGCTGTTTTCCATTATTCTGAACATATTCCATCAATTCCAATAGCCTTCTGACTTAGCAATGATTACAGTACTAACCTGATTCAAGTTCTAGTACTAAAGGGTCTTGGAAATAGGGAATATTTTCAAAGTTAGCATGGATGTTTAATTCTCTACTGTATAGATCCAATATATTTCTTTTATCTTTGTGTTAGCCTTCTCAGGCAGACCACATAGGAAACACAATTAGATGAGTTGATTCTACTGTATTGTAGGACTACATTAACAGAAACTTGCAAGGCTGATAGTACAAATCTTCTGCCACTTTTTCATTCTGATAGGGAGGGTCTTTTCTGACTTTCTTTTTCTGTTGATTATGCATGTGGTCTATATCCTCTCTTAATTTGATTTCCCAGGCAGAATCTCTTCTCCACCCCCACATCTCCCAAGGTATTCCCACATACCATTATAGTTTGGTTGTATTTTAATCAGTTACTGTGTGCCCATAGGAGTCTTTTAGCATACCAACTTGTGGGTGGAACCTCTTCTGAGTTCATGGATTTTTTGAAGACTTTCCTTGTTTTTCAATGACATTACAGATGTCATGATGATAGTTCTTCTTGTCTCTTCAAACAGTTATCTGAATTTTTTTTAAGTTTCTTCCTGAGATCTTTGTCTTTTGGTGCTTTGCTTTTTCTTCCATTCTGGACAATTTCCACTGTCTATTCTGAAATCTAGTTTGTTTTCTTTTATTTCTTCTGTTTCTTAAACTCCTGCAGCGATTTGTCATATTTTTCTCTCATAACTTATTTCATTTCCTTCTGCAGTTCCTTATTTTCCTAATGTTTATTGGTTTCTGTCAATGAAGTTCCAGATCTCAAAGTTGTTTCTAATTTTTCTAGTTGTTTCTAATTTCCTTGAAATTGACAGGAATATGCTGAAGTTCATATTGAGAAACCAGTTGCATGTATTTTGCTTTCATTTGAGTTGGAACCTGCACCTGAGCAGTTTATGATTTCTTTTATAGTCAGGCAATGGACATATCTTTGCATTAATAACTTAGTGTCCCTGAATGTAGGCATTGTTTTGGTTGTTTAAATACTATATAACAATGAAAAATTTGTAAGATTGTCAAAAGGCAATAGCTGTTATCCTGCTTCATCTCATTTTCTCAGATGATAATTAAGCTATATTTTCTTCCTTATTTTTCTCAAATTTGGCATTCTAGTCTCCAACCACAAATATAGTCCTTGCAGGTTCTGCTGATATCAGATAGAGCTTGATCATAAAAATTATCAACCACCTCTTCTTCTGCACCAGTGGTTAAATAGACTTGGATAACATCATATTAAAGAGTTGTTCACAAAGTCTGATAGATATTATTCAGTCATGGGTTGCCTTGTACCGGGGTACTGTCCTTGCTATATTTTCTTGACTATGAAAGCAATAGTGGTTGCTTCTTTGCTTTTCATATCCTAAGTAGCAAACAGTATAATTTTATGGGCTTTCATCTGGCGTTGTTGCAGTTCATATCAGTTCACTGATGCCTAAGATGACAGTGTCTAGTTGATTTTATCTTTCACTGGGTTGAACTTCCCCATGTTCATGTTTGTTACATTCTATATTTTCACTCCAATTGTCTTTGTAGATTCATATTTTTCTTTTCCAGCATGGCAACATTAATAACTAGATGTCCTGAAGGCTTTAATCTAGCCACATCATAAGCCCCATTAGAACTCTAAAGCATCCTAATTTCTTCTTTAACAGCATCTTGAGTGCTGTTTGACCTGAGGGGCCTATTCATCCTATACTATATTGTCACTCATTTTATATTTTTAACTACAGTTTTATTGGTAAAATACATGAATACTTACCATTATCTTCTCCAGGGAAATAAGAAATGATAAATTTTCTATAGTGATATCTGGCCCCAGCATCTTCATATATCACTGATATATTTTTATAGTATTGTTTTTTTAATTTTAATTTTAGTTTTTCATTTCCTAAATTTCTTATGCTCCATTTTCTATTTTTAAATGTCTGTTTTTATATATGTGTTGTTTTATTGACTAATGTAAACTACCAGGGTCACTTTCATGAGTTGGGCAACTGTATATATCTGATTAATAAACAAAATAAATGAGTAATTTTTTGTACATTTAGCTAGGCAGCTGGATGACCATTCTGGGAGTACACATTGTTGGCATATACACTCATCATTCTTTTCTCATCTCCCCCAGGAACACACACACATACACAAACACCGTTATGATACCATATTGCAGGTCCTGAGGGACTTAACGTGTTAACTAGTTGAAAATAACAAGACCAGATTTCTTTCTTTATTTACAAGAATGTCAATTCTTCCAGTTCACTGCATGTAGCTAAGAAAATAACCCAATTTATCATCATGTATAATTGCTTTTTGTAAAAGTCTGTTCCACCTATATGTAACTGATTTTTTTGAATGTACATTATAACCACAATAACTTCTATGCACTTTCTATATGTGAGACTCAGCATTATGGGAGATCAATTTCAGAAGCTTGTAGCAATTACTTACAGTGGGATAATATTTTCCTGGAAACATTTTTATTATTTTTGCAGAACTCCACATTCATAACCTGATAAATCTGCTGTTTAATTTTCGGTAAATGATAATGGACTCAGAGTTATTAATAAGGATTTTTTTTTAAGAGTCACTGGTTGCTTGTAGGACTGGAAATTAAATATTCAAATTGTTCACATATTTTCAAGAGATGTAACAATATAAATAAAGACTGCCAAGTGGTACATAATAGCCTTCTGCAACAGCTGTGCAGTCCAGGAGACAGATGTGGCTGGTTTAATGAGCTGATGTTAATTACTGTGTTGCTGCTCCTTCACGTTTGAAAGCAAATCTTCTAAATCGAAGTTAAAGCATTGCACAGACCTAGGAATTATATAACCATATCAATTTATTCTAGTTGCAGTGGCTGCAATGTAGCAAAATTGCAAAAAGGCAACTGGACTTCTATTATTAGATGTTACAGGGAAACATTTCAACTGCTGTCCAGGAGTCTCTCTCAATCCCATATGAAAAAGGAAAAGTGGTCAGGAATATATACATTTCTCAGAAAGAGCAGGAAATAGCTCTTTAATAGGATACACTGAGTTATAATTTCTGTTTTAGTTTGTATGTGACAAAGTGTATCCTGTATCACTGTTTCCTGCCCCTTTTGAGAATTGTATACTTTACCATTTTTCATTTTTGCAATTTTGCAAAAGGCATGACCTGGATTGGTGGAGCAAGCGGTTAAGACGCTCGGCTTGCTGGCTGGAGGGTGGGTGGGTGGCCCGAGTTCAAGACCCAGCATTGCTGTGTAGCAGGGTGAGTTCCTGATGTTCCACCTCAACTCCTGCCAATCTAGTGGTTTGAAAGTGTGCAAATGTGAGTAGATAAATAGGTACCCCTACTCTGGGGGAAAAGGTAACAGCGTCCGTGCACCTTTGGCATCTAGTCATGCTGGCCACATGACCATAGAGGCATCCTCAGATGAACACTGGCTCTTGGCTTGGAAACGGAGATGAGCACCACACCCTAGAGTCAGTCACGACTGGCGGGGAAACCTTTACCAGTGACATTATACTAAACCATTTTTGTTTTGACCGTTACTTAGAGTTATTAGTAAATTTGGATACACCCATAGCATATACCGTGATTTACAGTAATTTATTTATTTTTTTTAAACCACCCATCTCTCTCAGAGTGGGCAGTGTACAGTAAGAGTCCACACTAAGACAACACCAAAGAGACTGCATTGTGGCTTTGTGTGATATAGGATCCCAAGGAGAGTAAAACAACTCATATGCAACATTCTGATACAAATTATATTTGTTTCATTAAGATGATAAAAGATGAGGATCTCAGAAAGCATCTTATCAGAATAGATAATAGAGGCAACTTGCAGCCAAAATCGCTTCATGTAACTCCCAGAGATTTCCAAAAACTATTTAGTTTTTGTTTATTTTTCTTGCTGCTCATCTTGCTCCTGTAACTATCAAACTGTTACACAAGTTTCATGAGTACTTAATGAAGAAACAAGAGTACTTAAAAGTCCCACGAGTCTATTCATCAATAGTAAACAGAAATGAATAATACCAAGCTCTCTTCTTAACTGATTTTTAAAGATTCTTTTGACCAAAAATGCCATGGAAAGCCGATAACAGTATAGAGATGAGGTATCAACCCCAGGTATTTTTATTTGGGTCCACATAAGATCCGTTGGCATTCTTAAAAAATAAGAACGGTAGGTAGCTATAATTCACATTTTGGAAAGGTAGGAAAGAGCAGTGACTTCAATGCAATCACTCCAGTTTTCTTTCTGGGGAAGAGTTTGTTTTGTAACTGGCTATATATGGAAAATGGGAAAGTGAACAGACAGTTTAAATCATTTCTCATTTGTATTCTCTGCTCTTCCTAGAGTTAATAACTGAGTGAACAGCCTACCACTGTCCTTGATTCAAAACTATTTTAGTTTCAAACAGAGTTAGGGCCTTGAGCTTATCAGGATATGTGGAATAGCTGCCATAGAGGAAAAAATGCATCCAAGAATAAATTAACTCTTACAAACAGCAACTAGGACTTAAGGGACCAAAATGCTACGGATGTCAAATTATAGATTATTGCTAAAAAGAAAAATCTTTGCATCCATTAGTTAAATGTTTGCACATCATTTTAGGTTATAATATTAAAAATTCTATGTTTATTTTTGTCAGCTGCCTTGATATTAATTGTAGTTACTATGTAATATACAATAGTAAAATTAAGGTGTCAATCTAGTAAATGCTCTATTATATAATTTTCTGCTAAGTAATAAATGGGCTTTGTCTACATGTTCAGTTCCAATTTCTAGAAAACATTTCTTCATATAAGAGAACATTAAATATTACTCTCTTTGCTAAATAAGTACATGTAGTCCTCAACTTACAACCAAAATTGGGACCGGAATTTACAAATTAGGCAGTTGCTAAGTGAGTCATGCTTAATTTTATGAACTTTTTTGCACAGTTTATTCAGCAAACCACTGCAGTTTTTAAGTGAATCATACATTAAGCAAATCCAGCTTCCTCAATTGACTTTGTTTGATGGAAGCCAGCTGGAAAGGTCACAAATGGTGATCATGTGATGCTACAACTGTTGTAAATATATGCTAATTGCCAAATACCCACATTTTGATCAAATGACCATGAGGATGCTGCAGTAGTGATAAGCACAAGGATCAATTGTAAGTCACTTTTCAGTGCCATAATAACTTTGAACAGTTGTTTAAAAAATGGTTGTAAGTTGAGGACCACCTATGATCTAATTCTGTAGAAATTTATTCTGAGGAATAAAGAGGTACTGCTGCCCAATAGAATTAATCTGTTTATTTTTAATTTATAATTACTTTTTATATTGTTAACTCAAGTTCAGGAGTTTAAAACATTTAATCATGGCAGCTATGGGCCAAACCCAGGTCATCCATAGCCTAACTCAGTGGTCCACATGCCAGACATGATTTTCTTGTTGCACCAATTGCAACATGACATGGTGAGGGATCTATCATTATCCTCCCTGTCATGGTCAGATCACGCCAGACCCAGTATGTAATTTGGGGGTTCTTCTAGACTCATGACTCCTGTTCAAAGAGCAAGTAGCAGTCGCAGCTAGGAGGGCCTTTCCACAACTTTGTGTTGTGCACCAGTTGCATCCCTTCCTGGATCAGAAGTCCCTGTGCTCAGTCACTCATGCCTCAGTCATCTCACATCTGTACTACTGTAATGTGCTCCACATGGGGCCATCCTTCAAGAACATTTGGAAGCTACAGCTGGCTCAGAGTGAAGCTGTATGGAGAGTTCGTGGGGCCTCTAGGGTGAACCATGTTACACTCCTGTTCCATGAACTGCAATGGTTGCCAGTTTCCTTCCAAGTGCAATTCCATGAACTGCACTGGTTGCCAGTTTCCTTCCAAGTGTTGGTTCTCACCTTTAAAGCCTTTCATGGCATGGATCCAGGAACTATTTCACCCGAATGGGAATGGCTTATCCCACCAGGGCTGGCAGAAGAGGCATGCTTTGGACCCTGTTAGTCAAGGAGTTCCGGTGGTGAAGTCCAGGAGAAGAGGCTTCTCTGCCGTGGCTCCTGCTCTCTGGAACATCTTTCCCCCCAGGGTAAGGTCCTCATCCACCCTTTTGGCCTTCTGAAAGGCCCTGAAGACCTGGTTCTGCCAGTTGGCTTGGGGTTCTAAGAGAGGGATGTTATCATGGAGGTGGCTAATAGAGTAAGTTACCTTACCTCCCCATGTGCAAGTTGTTCCCCTCCCCCATCTGGTTCAGATTTTAAATTTTGTATTAATTTTTAACTCCACAATTAATATTTATTGTTTTTTGCACTCTTATGGATTATAAACTGCCAGAGTCATTTTTCATGATATTACCAGCATACAAGTTTAATAAATCAATAAAAAAATTATGCAACCAAGCCTTATTAATTCCCCACAAAAATTAACCCAACACTCCAACTATAAAAACAACAGCAAAACATAACAATCACTATTGGATTATGCCTACTTTAAAAAAAGGTAATAACTACTTTCCAGAATGCTAGGAATTTAAGTAGGATATCATAGAGGTTATTACACAGATTCTTGAATCAATTTGAAATGTTACAGTATATTTCTTACTTGCCTGTTTTCCTTCAATTACAATTAGTAATTGCAGCTGAAATCTTTGTCAAGAAAGCTGTAATTATTCAACTTATTATTATTATTATTATTCAGACCAAAACAGCAGATTTACCCTGTTCTTTTATGGTATCTTGAGGCTGGATGTCTACCAGTCCCATTGTATTTCAGCTTTGAATGTTGACTTTGAAAAGTGCCAACATGGATGATAATAAGTACATTTTTCCTTTGTGCAATCCCTTTATTTACTGTCATATGCTGTAGTTTTATCTAAGGCCAAGTCTATTATAAGTAGCTACTGCTTCAAAACTTCAGCAGATGCTGAAAGATACTACAGTCGGTATATATATTAGCCTGTACATATAGATGGGGTGTTAGCAAACAAAGTGGATGTAGTAAGAATTGTGATGGCAAATCAACTTTTAGTGTTAAACTAAAACGTACCTCAGTCTTAAAAAAAACCCAATCTTAACCTCAGAATAATAATGCAGAAGGCAAGATTTTGTGGAAGGAAAAGCTAATGGGAGAAAGAACTCAAGACCCGTGGGATTTCCAAGCCAAAAGTGATACTGAAAGTATAAGCACAACAAACTCTGTCAAGCAAGAAAAGAAAAAAAATTAGTGTACAAATGTGTACAAAAGATGGCAAGGTATCGAAGGAAGGAAATTGTTTATAGTCCATGAAAAATTCTGAAGTTTGAATGGTGTCCCAGATGTTGTCTTTATTGGCAAAATGGGGACAAGTAGGATCTAGAAACCTAATATGTGGAAACGTTATAGAGTAGATAATAAAGCAATCAGTATAGAAGTATCTTAAAAAGAATGCAATGACTATTAGAATTCAGCATTAATTTGCCTAAAACGAGTTGTTTTTCATACTCATTTCATAACAGACTCTGGAAACTTTGTGGCCCAGGGCCTTCTGAAGCAATGTAGGGTATAGGTTGAGGAATATATAGTTTTATATGGTATAAAACAATGGTCCTGATACTGGAGTGTATCACAAGTAAAATGTGAGTTAGCAGTGTGATATTGTTGCTAAAAAAAAATATGCATGCCAGGATGAACCATAGAAAATGTAATTTCCAAATCATAGACAGTAATAATTTCCAGGATACTCTATATTAATGAGATCCATCTCAGGTGTTGTGCCCAATTTTGGGTGCCAGATTTTAGGAAAGATTTAGCAGCTGCAAACATGTGCAAATAATCAAAATGAGATTAATCAGATATTTGAAAAATAATTATCTCAAGGGATTTAGGAAGAAGAAACTGGATATATTTAGCTTTGAGAAATGATGACTTAAAGTGTATGTGATAGTTCTTTCAAGTATTTTAAGGGGAACATCACTGAATAAAATGGACAACCACTTTTGGTAGGATGGCTTAATCTGGATTGTTGCATCAAACACAGAGTTGAACTTGATATGCTTCCAAGGATACTAAGATTGCCGATATTTTAAGAAACTTCTTTACTCCTAACTGGGATTATATCAACATTTTCTACAGTGGGTTCTTCATTGGATCCATTCACACAAAAGGAAATTGTTGAAAAGAAATGTCTTTTATGTCATCACTTATCAGGCGAAATTGATATGTATGTCTATGTTACTTTAGGAGTTGATTAGTTACAACCATGCATGCAGTATATTCTAACTTAGATTCAGCACTTTAGGATCATTAAATGACAATTTAACTGTGAAGAAATTTAACACTACACTGAAATGCATATTATGGTTAAAAATGAATTGTAACATATAATATAGCATATGAATTAACATAATATAAGGCATATAATATAGAGTTAATATATTTATCAGATTAGAATGTAAGAGGAGAATATGTATGTTGCAGAAAGATATCCATGCAGATATCCATGCAGAGATAAGTTGGGAATGTTGCATGAGAGAAGGTTTATATTCTCTTTTTTTTTCCTTTTTCCCTTTTTTTCTTTTCATTTGTTTTATATTGTATTGTATATGTTGTTATGTGTTATAATATATTTTATGTATTTTGTTTTTGTATGTTGTTGAAAATTAATCAAAAGTTAAAAAAAGAAATTTAAAGCTATACTACATAAAGGGTGGATCTCCATAGATCATGAGGCCGTTATTGAATCATATATCATAAGAGAATAATAAATGGAGTTAAATGTTGTTAATTTTAAATTAATTAAAATTTAATTAAATGTTGTCTATCCAATAAATATTTATTTGCATCATTTACCCACATGGATAATATTATAAAACATAGGACAGATATCAGTATACAAATTTCAGGCCACCCTTGAAGACCACCCAGAAATTAAAATTGGTCTAGAATGCAGCAGTGCACACAGTGATGGGTGCCCTAAATTTAAAATGTGAAATCTCTGATGCACAAGCGGCACTGACTTCCAGTTTCCTTTTGGATGCAATTAAAGGTGCTAGTTATTATCTTTCAAGCCCTGTGTGGCATAGGACCAGCTTATCTGCAGGACCACCTTTCTCTAAGGACATCAACATATTCTACCAGATTAGATAGGTGAGCACACTCCTAGTACCTTCCCTTAAATATTGCCACCTTATCAGAGCCATGAAGTTGTCTTTTCCATGGCAACAATTCTCACAAAAAAACCCCAAACCTTTGGGAAAATAAATAGATCCTAATATGGATGTTATGGGACCATGCCATATGATCTCCATACCTGTTGCAATTTTCATTCACAATATGAAATGGAGCAGAAACTTGTAAGAAACAGTTGTCTATCTTACTCAACATAAGGGACAATTATATCTCTGTACTGCTTTTTACTACTATTTTTGGCTTATACATGAATCTATGTGTTTCTTATAAGAATGCTAAGCAAATGTCACCCTTTGTTGAGAAAAATGCCAATTGATTTAAATCCTCCAATAGATTGGATTGATTTAAAATGCTCAGATGGTTCCTCAAGAGAAGCTTAATATTTAAAAACTATATAAAGGCATTTGGCAATCCACCCACCCTTAAGACCGACTACAGGAACACTGCAGCTGCCCCCACCCACCTATCTTCTCTCCAAACCTGCCCCACTAAATTCCTTGGGCCTAATTCCCACCTTGCGACTGCTTCCGACCCTGTTAGGTCCCATGCCCTTGGGCCCTACTGCCCTACCACCACCCATCATGTTTGACTCCATTTATGTCTTCCAAAGATTGTTTTTCCCAAAGAAAAGATGCTGATGCATAACGTGGCCTTCCTATATAGAAGCCACTTTGTGCCATCCCAGAAGCAGACACCATTTTGGTGAAGGCCAAAATTGTGGCTGCTTCCAAAATGATGTCCACTTTTGGGAAGGCACCTTAAGGCATCAATATAGGAAGGCCATGCAGGGCATCGGCTGTTTCTCCTTGGGAAAGGCAATTTTTGGAAAAGTTAAGTGGAGTGAGGTGTGATGGGGGAGGAGGCTTAAGGATGTGAGATCCAGCAGGGCAGAAAGCTGTGCAAGAGGTGCCTTGGAGTGGGAGAGGTCTTGGGATACCTGGGGCAGGCCACATGTGAGCTGGGGAAGTCCTTCACTCACTCACATGTGAGCTGGGGAAGTTCACCCTAGAGGCCCCACGAACTCTCCATACAGCTTCACTCTGAGCCAGCTGTAGCTTCCAAATGTTCTTGAAGGATGGCCCCATTCAGTGCCATGCCTCTTCTAGCCCCTGAGGAACCCTGTATGGCATCCTGTGCTCTGCTTAATGACTCACATGATTATTTAATGACCACAGTGGGGAGAGATTGTTATGCAAGATGATAGGTGTATCATCTAATGACCATCATGATTTACAATGATAATTGCAGGCTCAACTGTCATAAATCAAGGACTGCTTGTGATATGAGGTAACAGACAATTGCTAGGATTAAATATGCTCTCTCCCTATAGTCTCATATTTATAAATAACAACTAAAATGTGTCTGAAATTTCCAGCCTCTGAAAGCATCCAGTAGGAGAACATTAATTCTGCGAGGAGGTCAATTTTTATTAGACTGTCTTATATTACATAAAAATACTTTTGCTTTTGAATATTCATAGTATGTACAAAAGACCAATATTGAAAATGAAATGTGTTCACAGAATGTTGTATTACCTTTAATAGACCTTTTCAGTGGCAGCTTTACTGAATGTTTATGAGATCGGATTGATTTAAAATAAATAAATAAGACAGTGGCTGTTAAGCAAAATCAAGTGAATAAATCACCTTGCAAGTACCTTATGAAGTTCTGTTGATATCCATTCCAGAAGGCCTTTGGGAGTATTTATTTATTATCACTCTCACATGAATGAAGAATAAATTTTGCTGTGTTGTTCATTTAACATCTAACCTAGAGCTACAGCATAGTGTTATATTCAAACTCTTCAAAGAATTCTTACCATCTGAGTAAATTTTTACCATCTTTCTCTCAGCTGATATGTCTTCTTTCATAGTCATGATCCAAAAAGGTGAAATATAATAGAAAAGTCTCTCAACCACTATTATTGGTTCTTGTCCCACAGGGTTCAGTATTGTTAAGTTATAGTTTAATGTGATGGACGGTCTGAATTATTCCAGAGCAAAATGGTCTACCATCTCTTCATAGGAAAAGGATGCGTAAGATGAGTAGTTTTGTAATGCAGTTGTGTGTAATGTGCATGCTGACGCACATAGACATACATACGTACATATCCCAATGTGCTGTTGCTGAGGGTGAAATGTACTTGTTGGTCTTTATTTCCCAATTATTTCAAGAGCTCTGGGAAGAGCTGCAGAGGATTTATGGATTTAATAAAAGGCTTAGGAAGTTATGAATAATAAAAGGTCAGCTTGAAAATAATGGAAGAAGAGAATATAATGTAATGAGTGAATTTCATTTTGTAATGCTGAAGTCAGAAAATCTGAATAAATTGACTTTAGAGGAAAATTTGAAACATGCAACATAGCTGACCTTTTCTAGTTTTTCAGCCAATGGTACCTCTCTGTAGGTTTTGATAGACCGAAAAACTGTTATCAGTGAGTTGTTGACCTTGCTTCCATTCTTGACATATCTTGACATATTTTTCTGGTGGCTGCAATCTTATAACATTTTCGATATTTATCCAGTTTTGTTCAGTGAGATCTCCTTGACATGGCAGCTGGGTATTTAAGCTGAAGGGTGAGAAAAGTTGACTCTTTGGGAGACAAGGGTGTGAATGTTTTGACCCACCTCCTTATGACTTCCTGATAAAAATTACACAGCAGAAATTTTCATTATCCCAGAAAAATGGGAGTTGCCTTGGAGGCCTTGCACCACTGTACGTCGCTCATTCTTTGCACAATATAGCTGTAGGGAGGGGGGTTACTGCTTGATGTATTGCTTTTGAATCAGAAAAGAGAATCATAGCATTTGTCAAGCTAAAACATACTAAAGCTTTTATTGTGAACTTTTCTGAATACCCTTCTACGGATGCTGAGTGACATGGAGTTGTAAGGAGCCTGTTTGTTGTAACAGGTAGGAATTGGTTGAGCAGGTGCAGCAATGTGTATATAGCCAACATCACAGAAATTCTCCTTGTATGAAATATATACAAAAACAGATATGAAGGGTTCTTTACATCCCAGTCATTTGTTCAAACAGGTGGACAAGGGAATCCAAGTGTTCAGAAAGCTGAAGCAGCTCTCCCTTGAGGAAATATAACAAAATGTTGGGCATTCTTAGCTTTGAAAAAAAGATGAGGGGAGAAGGTTGATATGGAAATTTATATATGTGTGCGAAAAGTACCAGAAAAAAAATTATTTACAAATAGTTGGAATAGCAAAACATGCAGTTCTACATACTTAAATTGTGGAATGTTTACTTCAAGATGTTGGCAATGGCTACAATTTTAAAATGGGATTAAACCAATTTATGAAAATAAGGTTAGCATAACGGTTACTGGGCATGATGGTTGTAAACTATGGTAGTAGTTCTCTCAGATCAGTTGTTAGGAACAGAACATGATGTTCTTGTGCTTGGCAATTGCATGTTGGCTTTTTACAGATGTCTGGTCAGTCCCCGATATGATGTCTCTTTGGCCTGATCCAATGATCTACTGACCTAATGTCTTCTGTACCTTGCATGGTTCTGAAATGACAAAATGAGGAATGGGAAGAAACCAGTCACAGATTAAGGTCTGATCCTGGAATAGAGAACACAGTATATCTAAGGGCTTTTGTCTAAAGTTAGCTCAGTTATAATAGGATGCCCTTAAGAGTTGCTTCTGCAAATTGGGCGGGGTATAAATTTAATAAATAAATAAATTGCTCTGACTCCTTGCCTATTTAAGACTGAAATGAAAACTAGTATGAAAATTCATAGGGATTGACATACTTGCAACAGATTGTATTTAACTAAGTGGGGGGAGGACTGTCTCATATCCTGTCTCATAGCACACATTTCCCCAATGTACACCTCAAATATACTTAGAGTTGCTTTGGATAGCGAGATGGGCAGCATATAAATTAATAAATAAATAAAGGCTAAAATTTGCGATATTCCCCAGCCAACATGCTTTGTGCTTTCCTTTATTTTGCAAATAAATATTTGTCTACAGATATTGGAAAACTGCTCTGTTCTGACTGCACCTGGCTGATCATGTATTTTATGGTGACATCTTCAATTCCCTCATAGAGGCATAATGGCCTCTTTGAAGGCAGTATACATATCAATGGGGAGAAAAAGGATGTGGGGGAGATGAATTTATGAAATCTCAGTCAGGTAAAATGTTAAAAGGCATGACGTTTGTGTGAGATGACAACATTTATTCTTTTTTGTAAGAGTGTAAGATAGCAAAGAAATTGTAGCAAGCCATGTATCATAACCTGGATAGGCTGCCGTGCCATCTCATAGGAGTACTTATCTGCATTGCTGAGCAAGGCCTGCATGAATTCAGCTCTTGTCTTTCCACTTCTTACTATGCATATACATTTATGAATGATCATGACAGAGCTTTCACACTCACTGTTTCCATTTATAAGAACTAGGATAACAAAATTCAGGATTTCTTTCTCTTTCATCTTATTCCCATGGGTCTTCTTTCCAAACAGATGATGAGCATCTGCTCCTAGAAAGTGATTAATGGGGAGTGATTTATCATTAGCATATTCCAAAAAAATATGTTATAGGTTGTCATAGGTGGGGGAAGAAGGTGTAAGTTATTGCTTTATACATCTGTGTCCTCGTATAGTCCTTCAAGGTGTAAAGTACCAGTTACTATCAATCCTAAGAAAAGTACAGCATTATTCTTTGCTTCTGTCAAGACATATCCCAGGCTGTTCGACCTAATTGCGAAAGGAGAAATAATTTATGTTCTTTGCTGTGCAAATCAGTTTTTGTATTTACTTGTCCAATAGAACATGTACCAACCAGCATGCAATTGATAGAAATGTTCAATGTTTCCAAAGACTGTGGAGACATGGTTTTGTTTCTTATTAGTTAAATAGCTGCATGGAATCTATTTACCAATAATATATTCTGACACTAAATACTAGAGATTCAAGACACTAGAGATAAATAACAAGAACGGCTTGTGATTTATCAAAATTATATGGCTGCATGTTGATTGAAACAGAGTGCTGAAGAAAATGAGTAGTCTTTTCAAGCCTAGAAATCACTAATTATGCAACAAGCATCTAAGGACTCTTATTTTTATTACATATTTATTACATTTATTTACTTGTAATCAATCCTCCAACAATGGAAGATTTAAGATTATAGTGATTATTACAATCATTTATGTTCTATTATCAGTAATATAAATCTAATCAAAAAATTTTACAGGCAATATCAACAGTCATAAATAAGAAAAAAATGGCAACATTTGTTCCATATATTCCACAGGAAGCTGGCTTAACAATCCTGTGGATTATATTGTGGAAACCAAAGTTTCTCAAGGCAGGCTTGACATTGATGTCAACACCAACAACTGCCCAGCTTCAAGGCAAAAAAAAAAACCTGCAAGGCAAGAATTCCATTAAACCATGGGAAGTGCAGAGGAATGATGCCAGAATTAAACTTCAGTGGGTATAAGAAGTGGCCACATTTTGATGCTGATAGAGGGCAATCAACTGTCTGAAGTGGTCTCATCCTAGTATGGAATGAAAATCGTGTCTGAGATCCTTAACTCAAGTATGATCCCAGAGTCTATTTAATCCAGGGTCTGTAAATCACTGCCAAGTTTTTATCAGTAGATCTACCAAGCATAGAGCGAAGAGTCCACCTGAAAAAGGCTTCTGGGACAGTCTTCACTAGCCTTCCTTCCTCTTTTTTGTTACTGTGAACGCCTTCAGTCAGAATGTGGTTTTACAAGGATAGCAACAAAAGTTTAAAAAGCAGGCATCTGGATTGGATTTTTCAAGTAGAAGACGTTTCACCTTT
>JANHZU010001473.1:115386-125559 GCA_032468055.1 Acrochordus granulatus | reverse complement strand
AAGTCACGCAGCAAACTTCCATAGCTGAAACTGGATTTGAATCATTCCTGGTACACCGCCTGACCCCCACATCTTTCATTTTCCATGCCCTGTGGTGTTCCAGAACATTTGCTTATATGAAGTATGAGTGGTGCACAAAAGTTAATTCACAGCATGTGATTTCCCTTCCATTGAGAGGAGATTTGCAGTCCCAGTTTATTGCAGCTGGCATTTCATCTTAGTTTGTTTATTTGGAATGTAATTGCTATTAGGGATTCTATACTTGGAAGGCTTCCAAAAAACTCAAGACATCTGTTCTTCTCTAAAGAGAATGTGTACTGTTTTTAACTTTCTCCAAAAATTGCTGCCTAGATCACATAAAAAAGTTTGTCCTCCCTGTTTCTGTATTAATAACATCATATAGTTCCTCGACAAAGTAGAATTTCACCCTCAGTCACTGGCTCATAATCCAGTCTCCATGTAATCTGACAATTTTGCCATCCCCTTTAAATGTAAAGCACAATCATGATGAAGTCTTCCTGTGCTAGCTCTATTCTGCCAGGCCAGCAAAATCCAAATTGATAACATTTACCAGATAAACATTTACACTACTTACTGTCATATCTGGAAAATTGTTGTTGTTGTTCAGTCACACAGTTGTGTCTGACTCTTTGTGGCCCCATGGACTGCATGGGGTCTAGGCTAGGCCCCTGTCTTGCACTGCCTCCCGGAGTCTTCCCAAGAGTCTTCTGACACGCCCATCACACTGACTGTGCTGTCTATCCATCTCATCATTAACAGCAACCAAATTGAACCAATGAATGACTTCAGTATATCGGCATTTATTGTCAATTATCTCTTGACTGATTATGTGTTGTCAAGTCAATGTCATTTTTAGTGTAAAATTGATAGACCTTTCAGTGACACATTCATCTATCTCTTGGAACCATCAAACGTCTCACCATATCCTGTAATCATAAGAAGCTTCCAATTTTTTTCTGTGATAAAGGAATAATTATGTGCTTGGAACAATCAAATTATTTAAATCTAAAGAGATTGCTATGTAGCATGTATACAAAGTTATCCCTGTATTAGAAGCATAATAATGCTTCTAATTCCTGAGAAGTCAAAATTCCTGAGATCTATAAATCAATGAGATCTGTTTGCAAAATCCATCTGAATATATTAACTAATTATAACGTTCTTTCTTACATACATACAACAGAGCCAATATCTTTCTTTTAAAAGCTCTGTTTCTTTGTGGAAACCAAAAAGATACTTGAGGCATTAACAATATCTAAATTGGAGGAGTCTTCACTCTCGCTCAGTATCACATCTTGTCTACTGCTGTCCTGGAAGGGAAATTCAAAACATTATCCCTTTTTATGATCAGTTATGCCCTTGTAGGTCAAATGCAGTGGAATCATTAAATGATGTTTTCTTACAATGTCTCTTGTATGGAGATATGAGTAAAATTACACTGCATCTCTTTTGGCAGAAATCAATAAAGTCATATATTTAATAATATGACTCAACATCCTTCAAAGTGATCCAATTCTGTTATACTGCTTTCAAGAATAGAAATCAGATTCTGATTCAGTAACATAAATACTCTGATCCTGGATAAAAATTTTAGTTTCTCTTTTTGTCTGGCTTTTACATTATTTTTATTTATTTATTTTACACATTTCTATGCTGCCAATTTCCGAAGACCTTTGGCGGCTTACATAGATTAGAGATTTATTCAGCAGTGTAAAGTAACCCCGCCCACCCCCCTGCTGGCCGGCGATGTTGCATCTGGGCATCTCCGCAGTTTCTGCTCCGCCCCCGGCAGGAGGGTGGGCCACCTTCAACTCGCCGCTCAACTCCTTGCCGCTCGCCTCACCCATCCCGCCGAAGCCGGCCAACTCCCACCGAAGTGGTACCCAATTTATCTATTCACCAGTTGTTACGTGCTTTCGAACTGCTGGGTGGGCAGAAGCTGAGGCAAGTGACGGGAGCAAGTGACATTATGCTCCACCAATAAGGCATATTAGTTCTTTTACCTTTGTATTATTTGTTCAATGATGTTAAATTGAATGAACAGATAGAGACCATTCACACATATAGAAACCCCCACATATTCTCTTCTCTCCAGCAGAAATAGTACTGTCTAAAGTGTATACATACTTATCAATAGATTGTGGTTCTAATTCTTCACTTTACTATATTCCTTTTCTACTGGCTGCATATTTTGGATTCACACTTTACTGCTGAATACATAATTTTATTTATTTGTTTATGTTATTATTCTATTTATTAAATTTATGCCCCACCTAATTTGCACCATGACTCTGGGTGGTTTACAATAAAAACATAAAATAATAAAAATACAAAAACAATAAATAAGATAAAATCATAAAAAGAGTAAACAAGATGGTAGGAGCGCAACATGTTGCGATGCAATTACCCTGGACGAGTGAGAGTCTTCACAGACAAGATGGTAGGAGGTTATGGTAGGAGTGGGATCTTCAATCTACCAGCCACCTCCAAGATGACATGCCAATGCTTGGGTCCCAAGCCAACCTACAAAGCTATGTTTTTAAGGCTTTCTGGAAAGCCAACAAAAATAGTGGCCAATCTCGTCTTAAGGGATATGATGTTCCATAGGGGCCATGGGAGAAAAGGTCCTTCTTCTGGAGACTGCCAGCTGAAAATCCTTGTCTGACAGGATACAAAGCAGGCCTGTACTACCGGCATGGGTGGGGCAGGCTAAACCCATTGAGTTGAGCTGGTCCCTCAGATAACCTGGACCCATGCCATGAAGGGCTTTATAGGTGATAAGCAACACCTTGAATTGCACCTGGAAGCAAACTGGCAGCCAGTGCAGTTCCCAGAGAAGCAATGTCAAATGTGTCACTCTAGGAACCCCAAAAACCATCCATGTAGCCACACTCTGTGCCAGTTGTTGTTTTTGGGTGCTCTTCAAGGATAGCCCCATGTAGAGCACATTGCATTATTCCAGCTGGGAGATGATTAAGTCTTGAGTGGCTGAATGAAGGACCTCCAATCCAGGTATGGGCACAACTGGCACACAACACAAAGTTGTGCAAAGGCTCTCCTAGCCATAACTGACACCTGCTCTTTGAGCAGGAGTCATGAGTCCAGGAGAAACCCCAAATTGAGCACCAGGTCTGTCTGAGGCAGTGCTGCCTCATCTAGAACCAGAGATGTTAAACCCTAGTCAAGATCCCTTTTACAGCCACTCAGTTTTACCAGGATTCAGTTGAAGCCTGTTGTCCTCCTTCCAGACCCTCACAGCCTCCAGGCACTTCAAAAGGGCAGTCACAGCAACACCTGAGTCACCTGAGTTGGAGATATAAAGTTGAATAACATCAGGGTAATGAAGATACCTCATTCCATGGCGACGGATGATCTCACCCAGTGGCTTCATGTAGATGTTAAAAAGTACTGAGCCAGGTGGTATGCCACAAAGAAGCAGCCAAGGGCTGGTCCTTTCATTCCCTATCAACACTGATTGGGACCAGCCTTTCAGAAAGGAGCTGAACCAGTGAAAAACTGTGCCACACAGCCCCAATTCCTGCAGCCAACCCAAAAAGATACCATGGTCAATGCTACTGAAGGCTGCTGAGAGATCAAGTAGAACTAGGATGGATACACTACCTCCATCCTGCTCTTGCCAATGATTATCCATAACATGACCAATGGTGGCTTGCAACTATACTGAGAGTTGCTGTACTGGGGTCAAATTTCTTTCATGTCTAACAGTGCTTGGTCAATAAAGTATCTGAATCTGAAAAAAAAAATCTTCCTCTCATGAACTATGGTATCTCAGAGGCTACATTCTCTCCTTCTGTGAAAATGAAACAGCCAGGAGCCCAATGAATTTGCTCCCACCCAGAAGCCCACCCAGAAGCCACTGTTTTAATGTGGACATGCTATGTATGTTGCTATCAAAAAGGCAAAGCTGCATTTTTGTAATAACAGTAATGTATTCCAACTTCTGTGTTGCATTCCTTAAATCAGCTTGCAAGGGTTAATATGTTGATATCTAATTCTAGAAGTAATAGGCTTTCAAAAATATGTCTGATCTGAATAAAAAAAGGAGCCTTACTTGGGCTGCAGAAATCTCGGCAATTATTAGGTGGCAGCAAACAGAGCTTTCTATGCTTCTTGCTGCCATCAAGCAGTGTTTGGGAGGTGTTTTTGTTTCATTAATGCAGGCTGTTATATTCAAAAAATTGAGTTTAAGCTAATAGTTAAGATTTTCCAAAGTCTATCTTTACTTCAAAAACCCAGGGAAAACAAAACTTACAGGTACATCTGATGGATTTCTGCCTGATGCACTCTGACATTAGAAGTAGCAGAAAAAGTAATTTAATGGGTCCATAATTGATAACTCACACCTGAAGTCTTCCTCAATAATTCACTACAAGATGACATCCCAGCACTGTAGAATGGAACATACAATACATAATGTTCGTTCAGAATGTCAAGAAGTGAAACAGCATCATTTAGTAGTTTTATAGTGAACTGTTCAGGATCTATAATTAAAATTTTACTTTCCTAAGCACAGTATGAATTATGGAGGGGTCAGATATTCCTTTCTCAGAATTTGTCATCAATTTGTCCCATAAATTGTATTATACTTTAATGGCAAATGTGGAGCAATAACTTTGCTCATTGGTACACTTGCATGAATATGAAGGCAACTTTTCCCAATTCCTCCAAAGAACTTTAAATAATTGCAGATTAAAATATATATAAAAGTATTACAGTTCTAGTTTAACAGATTAAATTCTAATAAACTCATTTTCTCAATAAACAATTCAGCCTTCAGCATTTCAGTATTCTTGCCTTAAGTATACATCAATGAAGCCTCCTAATTATGTCTTTGAATATGATAGAAGTCAAGATCATTATGGTCCGATTCTAATCAATCTGAATATATAAAATAAATAAAATAAAAATTAGTGAATAAAATTCTCCACTAAATTTCCAGTTGATAGTAGCAACTGAACTCTATATGACTTCAGGTGACCTAAATTAGTTAAGATAAGAAACTATTCCCCTGCATGCTGAAACAGACTTTTTTTTTGTCATTACAATTTCGTCCAGATATTTCCTAAATTAATTTTATTCCATTGGTTTTCTATGGGATACTTGAAAAAATGTCAGTATACATCAGTAGAAATCCATTAGATATTCAGTATCTAAAGAAGTTATAATAGTTAGAGTGTTAGCTTGTTGAATTTCTACCGAAGCAGTTATTATAATAGATAGAATCTGGGGAACAGAATGAATCTTTTAGAGATCCATTATGGTCTCTGGGATACCCTTATCATGAGGCTGGGGAAGCTACAGTTGTGGTATTCCTGCCTGGATCTGTCTCTCCCCATCCCAAAGACAAACTATGGGTATACAAACAATGAATTCTGATTTGTAAAGCCATTGTAGTGTACAAGACTGCCCAAAGGCTGTTTTGTTAGACTGTACAAATTATAAAGATACAACTAATTCTATTCTATTTTGTATAATGTCTCCTTAAATTTCAGATTGTTTTTGTTTAGTTCCTATACTTTTTAATAGCAATTTACCAATATAATTCAAGATGTAGTTCATCAATTGATCAATTTTTAGAAATAATATTTGCATTTGGGGAAGGATCAGCATTCTTTTCTGGCTTCTGCCAGAACAGACAGGTATTCAATTAGAAGAGCTTTTGTTAACTTCTTTCCAGTTCCATTTCTACCTTCAAATCCTAAAACATTGTTACTAGTCCTGAGGCAACTCTGAGCTAGATATCTCATAGAAAATAGATCCTTTTCCTCACAAATACACGCATACTCAATTTATACAATTCTATCTTTACTGTTTTTTATGAATAACTCAAGGTGGTGAATATACCTCATACTCTTTCCCCACAACAACAATACTATGAGGTAGGTTGGGCTGAAAGAGAGTGACTGGCCTAAAATCAGTCAGCTAGTTTTCATGCCTAAGGCAGAATTAGAACTTACAGTCTCTTGGTTTCTAACCTGGTGCCTTAATCACTAGACCAAACAGCATGTTGTTCATTTTGTCAAAATCAAATCCAAGAGCATACATAAAATTGAAACAGATGAAGCATGCAGTTATAATGTGTGTTATATTGTAGTTTCAGCTCTTGCTTCGAGAAACATTTCTACAAGCGTTCAAGTACATACATTAAACATTACCATATGTTCATCAGTCTATCTGTACAACAGTGTCTATGTCACAACTGACAACAGTTTTGTAAATGGCTGCTGCTGAATAAGATTATTATTGCCTGTAGCATCTTCGTTATTTCTATCTTTCCTTTTTATTCAGAATTCCCCAACCAGCATGTTCCATTATTATTAATACCATGATTTATTCAACAAACTATAATTAAGTTATGCTTAATCTATAGTCTGAAATCAGCAAAGCTTCTTCAACATACTGACCCAGCTAGCATGGTTAATAGTCAGTCCTGAAAGCTGTAGTTCAGCAATATTTGGAAGGTCACATATTGCATTCCTACTCTGCTCAATAGGAATTATCTTTGAAGACCACTCCTAAATTGCAGTTGATACAGATGCAGCTGTCTGCTTACTGGTCAATGCCAACTGTTTTAGCAATATGAAACTCTGCAAGTTGAAGTCCTGGGTTTAAAGTCAATACGACTTAGCTGCTAGGTTCCTTCAGGATTACCTTCTTCAAAGAAAATTGACTCACTTCATTTTTTTCAGAGAAAAAAAAGGTAGAAAACCCTTCATGAGCAATAAACCATTTCCTTAGTTGCAGTCCCTGTTTTATGGAATAATCTCCCCATTGAGGACAGGTTAGGTTGGGTCCTTGATGATGTTCTGGAAGCTGATAAATGATGATTGGTAACTTTAGGGTTATAGAGTATTACCTTATTTCATGAGTTTATATGTATGCCTGTTAATGTTAACCACCAATTTTCCCTGTTTATAGCAAGATGCAAAAAAGAAACAATTCCATTATGCTATATATAATAACAATTGGTACCTTACAGATAGTTTGTAGCAGAAAATTAACACAAAATAATTTCTGAAGATGAGGGTTTTAAACATAAACTATAATTACAGAAGCACTACCTTTTCTGTATTCCTTCTGCTCAGAGTGATACCTGAGCAGCTTCTTCTTTCTCTGTCTAGAGGTAGTGGATTAGCTTGTAAATAATACAAAAAGAAGTAACATTTAAAATGGCTTTCTCTTTGATCCTGTTCTTAAAATTCAATGTCCAAGATTTGGGTTACCTTTTAGCATTATCTTCTATAAGTAGAATAAGGTGGAACAGGAAGAATGAAAAAAGGTAGAATCTTTAATTTTTGTAGAAAAATTCTATAGACTCTCTTTTCTCTACCTATAGGACGAAAACAGTTTTCTAATTCCAACTAGGAAACTTTATGGCTTAAGGAGAGCCTGGCAGATTCTTTACCAAGAAGCAATTTTTGAGGGGTTTCATCAACAAAATCAGGAAGAATAGAAATTCTCTGAATCTAGGAGCAGTATTTGCCCTTGTCACATCCAGTTTTTCCTGAAGCAAGCTAAAATCTAGCTTTTTTTTCCTTTTCTCTATTAGCTGTTCTATAAAGAATTCATTTCCCCCTTCCTTTTGTTCCTCTGTAGCCTTGTTAGCAGCTGTCAACAAATTAGCTGACTGAATCTGTTAAAGCTTCTGTTGTAAGTGGCTAAAGAGAATCAAATATTCTCATGAGTAAGCTGGTGTTTGACCTCTTCACAGATGATTGGTTTCAAATTGCAATTATTCTTCTCCTTTTGGCTATGTCTTCATACTCAGTCTGTGTATTTGAAAGGGTTTGTTTCCTGTCTATTACCATTCCCTTTTTCCAATCAGCAACTTGGCTATTCCACAAGAACTGAACATCCAACATTAAGTTGGCCCAGATTAAGTACATATTTATCTGGAATTCAGTCTGGCGAATGCAGTGTGGCTGCTTCAGAGCAAATATGTCCACTAAATCTGAATTCCAATTGAATTTATCCTTGGAATGACATTCATAATTTTATGACCCTATGCCCTTCTGTGAGATAACATCACTTTCTACATGCCTTATGAACAAAATCCAAGATGCACTAAAGCAAGATGAGTAATTAGTGGCTCATATGCAGCCTCCAATCTTTTACCTGACTTTTCTTAGGATCCTGAAATTTGTTATCAAAAAAGGCAAATCTTTTAAAGCACAGCTTTTATTTTCTGTCCACTCTCAAAAAGAGTGTAAATGGGAAGAAAGCTTCCTCTTCCATGGCTCCAAATCATAACAGGAAATGTCAGTGATGAGTTGCATGGCTTTCCAGCTGGTTTCTTTCAGTCTCCCAAAAAGTTGCTATCTTTGCAATAGAGTCAAGAGATAAATTTCAAGATAAACAGAATTAATTTATCTATTCTAAAGAGATCTGCCTGCTTCTGTCTCTTTCTTTCTTTCATACACATATTCACCATAGAAAAATGGCAAGAAATTTAACATTTCCCTCTTCTTGCATTCTCTTCTTCCATCTTAAAGGAAGATAATTTATATAGTAGTTTCAATGAATATATTATGATAAATAAATTTTTAACAATGAATGCAGATTACTTTCACACACATCATCTGAGCATGTGTACCTACATCTGGCCAGTATTACTTATTTCTATTAAAATATGCTTTTTCTGAGTTGCCATTATATTTTGAGAAGCTTTTTTGTTTTTATCTAAGAGAACCTTTTTATTTACCTGTTGTGAAGTACCCAGAGTTTCTTAGATGAAAGAACAATAAATAATGCATTATAAATAAATAAATAATACATAAATTTGAACAGCACAAAGTACCAAGTTCTGGAAATTTGAATTTGAAATATTATGGCATAAACTAACTATCATGATCCCAGTGGTTATCAGCCATACCAACAAACTTTGGGTGGCACTTAGAAAAATTGTTCATTGATAAAATTTTCATCTGTCAATTACAAAAAGCCTCACTGTTTGGACTCACAGATATACTATACTGATATATTACAACATCCTAGGTTATTGGGAAAGACTTGATGCATATGAAGGCCAATACCAGCTTAAGAATTGAAAGATGGGATTTCACATTGTTGTCTATGTAATAATAAATAATATAAAGTTTATAAGAATTTTAAATAACTAAAAAGCAAAATAAAAATACATTTCATTAAAAAATAGCCAATATTGAAAAGTGCAGCTAGCTGTGTAAATCAAGCAATCTATATTGTATGTGACCTGCCAATTATAGATCCTTCCGAATTCATGTATACTAAACTTCATGAAGCTAAAATAAATCTCCTTATTTATAACTAATAAAAATTTGAGAAATTGAATGGCAAGATACCATAAATTCAACTACTTTATAATGTAGACATACAAATATGATCTGAATGATGATGAGCATTTAGAAACCAGCTTTCTAGTATGCTGTTTCCTAACAGGATTTGTGAAAAGAACAACAAACCAAAAAATATACCCATGGAAACTCAAAGAGAAGTTCAGAGAAAGAAATAGAACCGTGGACAGCTCCAAACTGAACTGATGGAATTCATTCTGCAGTTCAATAAAATCTAGAAGAGAAACTGCTTCATAAGACAGGAGTTCAAGCAGAAAATAAACAAAGCAGAAAAAAGTGACTTTAGGTTTTTCTACCCAAATAATCACTTGTTCTGGCCAAATAAAGTGCTTAAATAGCTCTATAACAGGTTTGTTTCCCTAATTTTCTACCTAAATAATCACTTGTTCTGGCCAAATAAAGTGCTTAAATAGCTCTATAACAGGTTTGTTTCCCGACTCTGATACTTAAAGGGACACTATGCCTCAAGCCTCTTCATACAAGAAGAGCAAGACTGACCTCCTTAGGCTATGGAGGTGATGGCATGACTGGATCAGTTGTACACAGCCTGCCAGCAAAATGTTGACTTACTGCACTCTTCCTCAGCAACTTACAAGGCTTTTGAAGACAGCCTCTTCCTTTCGGACACTTCCTTGCAATGTAGGACAGGATACCTAACCCACTATTAGGGAATCACTACTAACCTTCTTTAATAAGAAATTATGTAACCTAAAGGAATCCTATAAGATGGGCCATTCTGTTGATAACATCAGGGTTTCTCTATTGTTAAATCTTTCAAACAGGAGTTTCAACCTTCATA
>JANHZU010001473.1:93844-108654 GCA_032468055.1 Acrochordus granulatus | reverse complement strand
GCTTGCTCCTTGGGAGGAAAGCTATGGCAAACCTAGACAGCGTAGTAAGAAGCAGAGACATCACCTTGCCGACAAAGGTCCGCATAGTCAAGCCTATGGTTTTCCCAGTAGTAATGTATGGCTGGGAAAGCTGGACCATAAGGAAGGCTGAGCATCGAAGAATTGATGCCTTTGAATTGTGGTGCTGGAGAAGACTCTGCAAGTCTTGGAGACGACTCAGCAAGGAGATCAAACCAGTCAATCCTACAGCAAATTAACCCTGATTGCTCTTTGGAGAGACAGATATTGAAGCTGAAGCTCAAGTACTTTGGCCACATAATGCAAAGAGAGGACTTATTGGAGAAGAACATGATGCTGGGAAGGATTGAAGGGAAGAGGAGAAGGGACGGCAGAGGATGAGGTGGATAGATAGCAGAGTCATTGTGATGGGCGTGGGGTTGGGAAGACTCCGGGAGGCAGTGCAAGACAGGGGGACCTGGTATTATGCAGTCCATGGTGTCGCAAAGAGTCGGACATGACTGCAACAACACACTGAAACATGTGCAAAAGTAGTCAATTTTCTATTGTGATACTATAATCACCATCTTACCTGCTTTGACTCCCTGCCTCCCCATCCTTTGTGAATACCATTAAATTCCCTTTCCAGTGAAATAATAATTGTACCTACATTGTCTTCTGCAGCCCCCCAGAAGGCTGGGAGTCTGAGTTGAAACACCAGACTCCCCTGATTTTAAGGATGTCAGGGAGCAGGAGTGAGGCAATTTTCTGTTGGTTAGAAATTAAAAAAAAAACCTGGATGAAGAAATAATTTCTACAATGACCATTTACAAAATTGCAGAGGTATCTGAACAGAGGGTCAAATAAACCTTGCATTGGAGACCTAATTAATATATTTGGTGATCTTGCCTAGGACAAATATGTTGTTATCCCATGTTAAACTGGCCCATCAATTTACACTTCCCTTCTTTTCCAGTTTACCAACCTCCTACCTATCTTCAGTCATACACAAGTTTTCTTTATATGCTTACCAGTAAATTTAATTCTTATTATGTGTATTATCAGGCAATATAGTAACAATGTCAGGTTCAAAAAGCTTCATTTTTTAAAAAAAATCACAACTACTGATAAAAGGCATATCAGTTTTGATTATTATCATATAAATCTTAATTGCCAAAGAAATTGCAGGTGTTTTTCAATCCCACCAGTAAACCACAAAGAAAATAGAATGAAATATTTCTATTTGTCCTTGACTGTCTCTCATATCTTTGAAGCACTCAATCCATAATCATATGATTTGATAAATCCAAAGTATTTTGTTATGTACTCAAGCAATCACAGGCTCATTAGATCTTTACCGAACAGGCTGAGTGCCAGATCAGAAAGCCTTTTATTATTTACTGTGAAATTCATTTCCTTCTTTATCCAGAATCATTGATACTGTTTCTTCAGCTTACTTTTGAGCCTGTAGTCATAATAAGGCATGTATTATTCATGTTCTTTTTGCATTTTATATTTAGTACATTTGTAACTGAAATAGGGAATATTACCTAGCAAGGTGAAAATATTGATAAAATAATTGTGACAACACAAGTCAGCACCACACCTATTGGCTGTACACTTGATCTATAGAGTCTCTCTCTGTACAGTCTTTGCAATAGTCTTTGCAGTATCTCTGCCTTCAAAATAAATGGGATCAGCAAATACAAATCTCAGTCTGTGTATGCTCTTTTTATCACAATACAGGCTAAGGCTTTCTGCAGTGATGTGTACAAACAGAGCTGAGTTCTTGAAATCGGAACATAATTCGGTTAATTCCATTTCAGTGATTTGTGATACTCATAAAAATTGTAAAGAAACTTTTGTAAAACATTTGTTTTATTACCAGGGTTTGCAAAATGAAGCAAGGATAAATCTCTTTACTTTTCCTATTATTATCCTATATTACTTCCCATCTGTTAGGCAATTCTATTTTCCATTGCTTTCAGTGTAATCAGACGTTAGAATGTTATATTATTATTTCTTGTTTCTTCTGTTTCACATCTGCAGTAATTTCCCTCAAAATTTGGATTCATTGTTTTCCTGGTTACTCTGTAATGAGTAATAATCTCCTGATGCGTGTCTCAGCTGCAGCTATCAACAGTTAATTTTTTTAAACAACTAGAAATAGAGTGCAGAAAAAGAGATGGCAGAGCCAGGGGGAGGAGTGAAAAGAGGGAATAGTCTGGAGTTGCTATGTAGCCACAAATGTTCTCAGTCCAATTGCCATTGAGTCTTAACTGGCACCAACAAGGGGCTGACCATCTGTTGAGAAGATTCTTTGTATAGGCTTCAGCAATAAATCAGTTAGAGGTCCTTTAAGAATGGACCGTGTTTTTCGTGCTTCACAAAACGTTCATGGCAAACTGGGTTCCTGTAATAACATTGATTATAGATGATGCACACTGGACCTTTATGAGGTACAGGTAGTCCTCAATTTATAACCAATCACTTAATGACCATTTGAAATTACGATGGGCTTGAAAGAAAGTTACTTATGACCCATCCTCAAAGTTGTAACTGCTGCATCACACCCATGGTCATGTGATTGCATTTTAAGCACTTAGCATTAACAACCAGCTGCAGTGTCCCAGAGTCTCATTATTATATTTTGTGATATTTTTGCCTCCTTCTGACAAAAAACACCCATTGGATCAATTGGATTCAGACTTTTGAGCATGTGATTTGCTTAATGACCCTGCTGATTTGCTTAACATCATAAAATGGATGTAAAATTGAATCCGATCACATGGTGGCTTGATTTACAGTTTCAATGACCTATGAACAAAATTCCAAAATCAATTGTATGTATCCTTAATTTCAGTGAAGACACTCCAGAGACTTCAAAATGGATCATGGCAGACAATGTTTCTCAACCTTTGGCAGCTTGAAGACATAGGGGCTTCATCTCCCAGAATTCCCCAGCCAGCATGCTAGGAGTTGAAGTCTACACATCTACCAACTTCTAAGGTTGAGAAGCATTGCAGTAGACAGAGGCATATACAAATCTTGCCTGTTCCTTCATTCCATGCTTAGAAGATGTGTGTGTCATAATTTCAGTGTCTTCCAATGCAACCGAAATTCAGATGGTTCCCCGGTCATCTCCATGCCAGAGGATTACTGTGATTCTCCTGTATTCTGTTATACTTTTGAATCATTATTAAAAAAGGCATATGCGAGTTTATTCTCCTAGATCACAAGTGCAAGTGCAAGCAGACTGCCCCTGGCTTTATGCAGAATTTCAGAGAACCACTGCACACAAACAAGAACTTAAGAGAGTGATATCAGGGTTCTCAAAACATCAAATTTTTGCTTGGCCTCTGAGCTCTGTGCATATTTTGGCATGACTGCTCCATTTTCTGGGTGACTAAATTCTATTAAGTCCCAGAAACTGTCATTTACCGTTTGAAAACTGCAGTGAGTCAATTAGTCAGTGGACTCAAGGCCATTTTTAAGACAACTTTCACCAACCTGATTCCCTCTGGATTACAACTCAGAGTTTCCAGTCAGCCCTGTAGCTGGGATAATTAGAACTCTAGGATTATAAACCTAACATAGCTGAGGAGGAATGGTTTGGGGAAGGCTGCACCAAAGAAAACTGAAAAGCTGATGAGGGAAATGCAGCCTCACCCCTGCCTGGAAGTTACCCATGTGAACCTCACAATTGCTAGTTTTTATGAGTTTGGCATTTATTTCAGCTGTTTGACTTCACACAAGGTTTGATTTCCCTGCAATCTAAATTGTTTCGAACAACTGCTGTGAAACTAAAGGTCAAGATTTAATGTCCTAGCAAATAAAATGTTGATGATTGTAAGTAATTATCAGGTAATTCTAGTGCCTGCCCAAAATTTCAGGGAATGTTCTAAGCTTCAATGAACAAAGACCTTAATGAGCGTGACAAAATTCAGAGCAGTAGAAGTGGCATTTATAGATTATTCCTGTTTTGAATTCTAGCTCAAAAAAACAGTGCTTCTAACCGGGTGAAGATAACATTGTAGTATCATAAATATAGCTCCCGTGTGAATCTGGTGGGTAGAAAATCAGTTGTTCCACAGAGATTAAACTTATCAGAAGACTGAAGAAATTGTATTTGCATTTTTAATATGAACTCTAGTGCAAATCTTTTTTACTTCATCATTTCTGATAGAAAGTATTGAATAAAATTCTCTCAGTTCCATATTCAGAAACAAAAATTAATCTGGGCCACCCACTTTCTTCATGTAATTCCTAATAGCTTAGGTTCACAAAACAGGGTTTTCCTATTTTATTCCTTAATATAAATTAAGAATTCCACATATGATCCACATGTGAAGCAGGTGGTATAGTAATCAAAGCACTAGATTACGACGTAGAGATCTGGGATTTTGTCCACCCTTGGCTGAGGAAACTTACTGCTCACTTTTCTTAGCCCGAAGTGCCTCAGAAGGTTGTTGTAAGGGTAAAATAAGATTTATTCCCCATATAAGCCATCACCTGTTCCCAGATAAAAGGCATTTGAGTCCTGTGACCACCTCCTTAAAGAAGCTGTGTCTTTCCAAGGGATTGCATTGCTGTCCTCCATCACTGCAGCTTGATCTTAGGAGAGGACATGCCTGATTGAAGAAGTTGCTGACAGGTGCTCTATGCATGGTCAAATGTTTCCCAAAGCATTTTTTTCTTTGAATCTGTGAAGGACTATGATTCCAACAAATATATTGATCACTGCTGGCAAAACATTGCTCATCACAGAAGTAAATGGGAAAATTTTGACTATCCAGGGGCCTAGGTATTTACTGGCTCTCTAATAATAGCATTCCCGTTCATTAACTGGATTTTGTGCCCAAATATTTTTTTAAAAAACAGTTAAGAATCCCAGCTTAGACATGGCTTCGCTGATGATCTTTGGCTCAGCTTCGGCATATCCCGTCAAAGTTAAGTAACATAACTGTATGTTGTGCTCTGAGTAATATTACTTTAAAGGAAGATAATCCAAAAAATAAGAAATTTCTGTTTAATGACATAAGCTGTAGGAAATTCTTAAAATGGGTATGGAAGTGTGTGCTTTCCTTGATGATGATTCATTACAATAACTGTGTTATTTAGCAACATCTGTAACACTTGCAGACCTCACATTTCAAATTTTCTTTTGCTGCCTTTTGCTCATACTAAAAGCATCTCTTCAGAAAATATGTTTATGATAACCAAAGCCATTCTTGTATGAACATATTTCATGTTATTTTAGCCTATATTACTACTATTTCTGTGTAATAGAAACCCAGTTGACTACTAGCATAATAGTGACAGATAAGATACTGTCTAGATTTGGTAGACATGAGTGATATGATTGTTACCAGGTTCTTCTCTCCGAAATGAACACAGTATATTCCTTTGGGGGGCTTTCAGGAAAACATCAGATCCTCTAAGTGTGCCATGTACTGTGAAGATTCAGAGACTCATATAAGACTGCAGAGGCTTTTATGTAAGAGAGGCTCTTACATAAAAGAAGCTCTTCGAACCCTGATACATCAGCATCACATGAACAGTAACCCTGGTTTGATCAGAACTGATTGCAAACCAAGGCAGATTTAGTGGCAGCCTTCAAATACTAATAATCAACTATGATCCAAAACATTTTCATGTCACTTTCTTTCTTGGGATTGAAAGATAATGGGTTTGCACCCACTTTTTATTATTGCAAAACTACCTCAACAATAACACTTCAACTTGCTGTGCACTCAGTTGCAATCAGGCTTTAGTTTTCGATGACTTATGAAAAATAAAGCATTTTCTGATGCAGAATATAATAACACAAATAAGACATTAAGATATTAAGTCTTCTTTCATGCAGTTATTATTATTGTTATGAAAATATCATAAAATGTACAAAATAACCAAGTTTAAACTCCTCTTTTCCTTGCTCTTTATATAGTCGATCGAATTTGCAGCTACAGTGTAGATGTAACAGACTGGTGTGGTCAAGATTGCCATCTGCTTATTTTTCAGACTGACCCATTATCTAGCAAGACAAGCCTATGTGCATGTTATAAACATGAGTGGTGACAGAAGTAGGAAAACCTGAGATTGTTGTAAATACAACCACACCGGCATTAATGGTGGTGGTGTTATGCAGGGGCTGAAGACGGGAGAAGAGGCATCTGAGTGATCTTTTGATAGCTTGAAAAAATGTTCTCCTGTTCTTTTGCTGTTCGTTCATTTTCATTGCTATACTGATGTGAACAAACATGTAACAAAACAAGTTGTGCTGTTTGCATGGCTGCATGGAACATTCTAATGCAGATGTTGCCAGATAGTGCAGTTAATTTTAGGAAGATGAATTAAACTGATGCAGAGTGTTGTAACTGTATATGAATTTTGCTAAAATTTAAAACCCATGATTGCAAATAACTATTTAACTAAAGTTAGTTCCATGTAATCCTGTAATCCTGTATTAGTTAATTATATCAGATAAGCCATATGCACAAAAGATGATCTGCTTCATTTTTCCCTTTGCTTTATAAAATCATTGTAGTACAACAAGGCCCTGAACGTCACGGGCCCAGCCTCATGTCTGAGAATCAGTTCTGTATAATCAGTTCTTAGTAATCTGTTTTCAAGAAGTGCCCATCCTGATATCTTCCAGATGCGTTGAAATTTTAAATCCCAGAATTCCCAGCCAGTCTGATTTTCGGCCCTATGCTTCAAGATTAGAACCATTTCTTAGCTTGTTGACATGGCTGCCAGTTCATAAACACTCAACAGAATCCAGGGAAGCAAGCTCTGCCCATTTTGTACATGCATGCAGCATCTTGATACATACACAAAGGAGAAGAGCTTGCATTGCAACGCTGCTTTTGTCATTCTGACCTCCCACATAGACCCTCTGGCATCTCTGGGGCCAGAGACAGAGACAGCACAGGAGGACATGGACATAGCCCAACTCATTCAGGGCCCTACTCACACATAGGGTCATAAGTTAGACCTTGCGTTTGACCTTGGGAAGTGATATTATAATCTAGATTTGAGGGAATTAATATCACTCCTCTGCCATGGACGGACCAGTCTCTCTTGACTCTAGACTTCTCCACAGCAAGCCCCACTACAAGGTGGGACCTATTCGATCAGCCCACCCGAGGTATCAATGCAATCTCAGAAAGCACTTGGGGATTTTTCTGAAAGTATAGCATGGTTCAGCAAAGGCTGTCATCCAGTTGAATATGAGCAGTTGATGGGGCCTTGGACTGAATCATGCCTATGCAGACTATGGGAATATTATAGAACCCCATGATTCACCACACAGCTCAGAAAGATGAAGTAACATAAAAGATGCCTAGAGTGCTCCTGGAAGAAGACAAAAGCGAGGACAACTGAACAGAGTAACAGCCTATATTAGGCTCTACTTTGTGAAGATAAGAGCAGCAAAGCATAATGACTTCTTGTTCCTTATTACATCTGCAGATAGTAAACTGGTAACCCTGTTTTGGGAAACCAGGTCCATCCTGGGTAAGGAGCTGGGAAAGCCCTTCAGATTTGCTGTGAGGAATATTCTTGGTGTAATTTCATATAAAGTAACTTGACTTTGCTCAGTATTAGGCTTTAGCTGGGCAGACCCCTTGGAGGTAACACAGGCATATCTAAACCTTGTTTTTTGGGAGGAGTTTGTGCAGATTGCTTCTGAGGAGGTGGATAAAGTCCTTGGGGCTGTAAGTTCAGTTACCTGTATTCTGGAGCCATGTTAACCTCTGGGCTGGTTCATGCCTCCTGGGAGGTAGCATATAGTTGGGTCCAAGTGATAATTACTACCTCCTTGCAGGAGGAGGAGTACTGCCTGCCCTGAATGAGACATCAGTGCATTCCCTTCTCAAGAAGCCTTCCTTGGCCTCCACAGTATTGGACAACTTTCCTCCAATCACCAATCTTCCCTTTTTTGAGAAGGTTGTTGACAGAGTGATTGATGCACAGCTACAAAGGGCCCTGGATAAAGCAGATTACCTGAACTTTTTCAGTCTGGGTTCAGGCCAGGACACAACATTGAAATGGTATTGGTTGTATCTGTGGATGACCATTGGAGGGTTTGGGATTGAAGTGGTGCAACCATTCCAACCTTCCTGGACCTCTCAGTGGCTTTTGATACCATCAACCATGGTCTCCTTCTGCACTGGCTTCAGGAATTGGGTATAGAAGACATTATTTTATGGTGGTTCTCCTCCATCTTTCATGGATGCTTCCAGTCAGAATTGGTAGGGGAGGAAGCATAAAGCAATTGGCCTTTTCAATGTAGGGTGACCCAGACTCAAGCCTTTCCCTGCCCGTTTTTAACATCTTCATAAAAACACTAAGGGAGTGTCAAGGGTATGTGGTTCAGTATCATCAGTATACTGATGATACCCAATTATATATCCCCATCTCTAATCAGGCAAGATATATGTGGCAGTGCTGGCTAAGTGCCTGGAGACTATAAGGATCTGGAGAGGAATTGGATTCAATTCTATCCTGGCTAGATGGAATGGCTATGGGTTTTTGCCCCCACCCTACTTATAGATATATGTTTTTCTTTGATTCTGGGTGGGGAATCACTTCCACAGACTGAGCTGATGCAAAATTTTGGGGTCCTCCTGGACTTGTGGCTCCTGTTTGAGGAATAGAGGACAGCCGTGGCTAGGAGTCCTTTGCACAGATTCATCTGGTATGCCAATTGGTATCCTTTCTTCAACCAGGAGTCATGGTCACTAATCATTCATGATTTCTGTTTGAATTACTGCAATGGAGGGTTCCCATGAACACTACACAGAAATGTCAACTGGTCCAGAATGCAGTAGTATGTACAGTAATGGAGGACCCTAGATTTGCCCATGTTCACCTTTGTTGCATATGCTGCATTGGCTTCTAATTTCTTTCTGGGTGCAATTCAAGGTTCTGATCATCACTTTTAAAGTCCTATATGACATAGGGGCAGGTTATCTTCAGGACTGCTTTTCCCTAAGGAGATCTACCTATTCTACTAGGTCAGCTAGGATGAGCCACTCCTAGTCTCTTCCCCTGAATATTGCCATTAGGGAGCTAGGAAGCATGCCTTTCCTGTGGCACCTACTGCCCTATGGAAAGTTCTATCCTACTAGCCTTCCATAAAGCCTTGAAGACCTGGCTTTTCCTCCCAAGCACTGGGATATGATTAGATGATTGCACATCAGAGTTAGGCTTTGGCACCAGGTTTTTGTTGTTTTCAATTTTTTACTGTGTGTAGTTTTATAGTTTTTTTTATGTTGTTTTAACATACAAAAGTGTTGATTGGGAGCCACCCCAGAAATGATCATAAGATGGGCAGCTGTATAAATGATTTAAATAAATAAATAGACACCAGTCTACCTGTTTGATAAAGCACAATCTTGTTCTTTGTAATTAAAAACACATAGAATTTCTTTAAAAATAATTAGATCAGCAAATCTTCTTCCCCTTTAAAAACTTTGCAAGCAATTATTTAACACTTTTTCTTCAGCAGTACATTGAACAGAGTAACTGCCAGTTTTACAGAATGTGTAATTAAGGTAGTTAATAAAGCAATTACCTGAACATGACAAAAACTGTTCTTCACTAATCAGAAAATGAAAATAGGGGTAATCTTAAATTACTAAATACTTCCTTAGTGACTAACAGCTCTTCCAGTGTTTGGAAGGTACACGTAATTATTATGTAAGCTTGCAAATATGTACATTGTTTAGCAAATTTAATTATATCATTATAAACAAATTAATCCAATTATTAACTTTCTTGTTTGAAACCAGGGACCAAAAAAGTGTCATCAGCTCTAGAAGTCATTAATTGCATGAGAAGAAAACAAGAAACAAATTGGGTTTTCAAAAACTAGACAGTATGGAATAAGAGAGGTTGAAGCCTTAGTTAGGAATCTTTTGTTTTCTTCTGAATAATGCTCACCCAGTGATCTTGCTTTGTCTGTGATCACAGTTTGTAAATACACAGAGATATCTCGAAATAACATAGGTGATTCAGTTTGTCTTTGATCACAATTATTGACTGCTTTGATTTAAAAAGCAAAGGTGAGTAGATTTTCAGGTTTACAGAAGAGGGAATCTCAGCTGGTATAACTCTCCCCCCCATGTAATAAATACTGCAAATGAAAGTTAGAAGCTGTTTCTTCCCTTAAGCAACAAGTAACAAGTTACTAGATAAACCTAAATCCTCTGTATTTCCCCTATTTACCACACATCCTTCATTTCTATTTCCATGGAATTCAAGACATCAAGCATAAGGCTTTCCAAGGCATCTTCTCCTTTGCATATATCTTCCACCTTCACATCATGGCCTAGGAACTAGTATTGTGCTGCTCTGAGGTTGGGTCCACTGTAAGGGTCCACAAGAAGAACAAGGGGTGCAAGTGATATCATATATATGATGACATCATCACATGTGTTTAGTCTGACATCCTTGCAGTTTGATATAGATCTTCTTGGATTCAGTCATTACTTTAAAACCTACAATATAGTAGCTGATATGGTTTAGGCTTAGTATATGGCTTAGATATGTGGTTTATAGATCATTACTTTATTCAGAGTTCAGAAATAACCCAGGGCTTCATGGAACCCTCATCCTCATTTGTGCAGTATTATATTCTAGTATGATATTTCACTACCATACTAATGGAGAAAAGTTCCCTACGCATAATTCATCATGTTGGTTGCATGACAATTTACACAAAAAATAAAATATGTGCTGAATTCTATTATTTTCTCATTTCTTTCAGTCAGTGAATACGTAAATGGAGTTAGAGGTCCTCTTCCAGAAACAGCAAAACTACCTCAACAGTTTTAGCTTTAGGCCTGATAATCTTATACCACAGCACATCTTTCAACACATATCCATTGTATTTAAATTAATACCACAAGTTACACCAACTCTAATTTTTAAAAACTTGATTTCTATATGTCAAATTTAATTGGATAATGGCATATATTAATAAATATATGAGATGCCTCCAAACAGTACCATTACAGCAAATGTTGTTATCAAAATAGGATGGGATATTGCAGTTATATGATAAATGGGATACGGAATACTTGAAATGGGAGAAGCTGAAATTAAGCTGCTAATCCAGTTCAAGCATTGAAAATACACTTGTTTAAATTTCTAGTTTATGGTCCAGCAATTTGTTCTTTATTTTGACATACAGCTGGGACGAAGTGGCTCTTTTACATCCAAATGTCTACAGAAGTTGATGTAATTATGCTATCGTGTATCCAGACACACTTGGAAGTTAGTTACAATAGTATTGCTTTGAGTACCTGTTTTATTATTATATACAGCACTTATGAATTACTATTTTTTGCTTTAACATATTTATAAAGATTTAAGTTGGAATCTTTTTGATTCCAGAAGTCTTTCCACAAGGAATACTGTTTTTTCTTTGAAATTTAAGATTATTTATTTGTATCCCGCCTTTATTATTTTTAATAATAATATTTTTAAAAATAACTCAAGACAGCATACATATTAAACACACCTTCCTCCTCTTATTTTCCCCACAATAACAACCCTGTGGAGGTGAGTTGGGCTGAGAGAGAGTGACTGGCCCAAGCTCACCCAGCTGGCTTTCATGGCTAAGGCAGTACCAGTACTTAGGACCTTCCAGATTCTAGCCTGTTGCCTTAACCACTAGTCCCAACTGGCTCTTATTTAGCTGAATCTTCATTAGTGAAATCAAATTTGGTTAAGACAAGGAAAAATAAAGAAGCATCTCACTTGAATTAAATCATACCAACTTTGTCTCCTTTAATAACTTGTGCTAAATGTAGTGCATTTAGTGTAGACAGCATATTTGCATTTTTTCTCCTAAGGATTTTCTTAACTAGCTGTCCAAGGTGAAGACAGAGTATACTAATAATGTGTTGAAATAGAAGCAATAAATATTTACATCATAAACAAATCAGCATAACCTCTTATAACTTTCAAATAAATCTTTCCATGTTTCTTCATTTGCTTCTATGTGTTTGATATGTGTGTTAGCCAGCCTATGAAAGCATGGTTAATATAATTGAATTATCTCAAATGTTCATCTGAAATGGATTAAAATACATATTGCTATTATTATCCATTTATAAATTGTACAATTATAATGAAATTAAATGACATTTTTGTCTAAATCACTAAATATATTGGCATATCTATATTGAAATTAAGCAGTGCAAGCTGACTCTTTATTTACATAGTTGCTTCGATAACACACTCTTTTATTGCATTTATATCACTTGGGCAGTGCAACCATTTTTTACTTTCCTGCCAACTGTGATCTGTTAGCAGATCTCCTGGCTGCCAGGACTTGGAAGGATGGCAGGAGAAATAGTGGGGAGGAGGGAAAGTGGTCTTTTCCTGCCAATTCCCACTCTTACAGAGCAACAGCAAAAGGGGCAGTATGTGAAACAGAGGGAAGTGGCTTTTTAGATTTAACCTGTCTCTCAAAGGGATGGTGGTTCTGCCCAGTAAAGCAAGAGAACATTGCTTGCTTTATTGGGCAGAACCACCAACCTCTCATTCCAATATCTGTGGGGAAATCTGTCTGATTGGCAGAAAACAGAATCCCCTCCTCCCGTGGATTACCAAAGCTATGTTTTGATACATGGCATACATTATTTATTAATTAAACTTGTACACTGCCAGTCTTGGCAGCTTACAATCCATAAAAAGTAACTTGTTGTCAGAACTTACTTCCTATCTTAAGGAGAATGATTGATGGCTATTTTTCTTGCCAACAAGGAACCCCACTAATTTCTTTCCTGAAGTGTTCTTGCATTAAACGTATGAGGATAGCACCAGTTCCTGGATACACTGCTGAGGCACAGTATTGGTCTTCCGTGAGGGCAGAACGAAGTAGGGCAACATACTTCTCTGTTGGTCACTGTTAGGAAATAAGCACATGAATGTGGCCATCAGGAACAGTCCTAAGTCAAGGAGAAGTCCTCTCTATAAAGGAAGAAGAATTCTGTCCTGGAAAGGGATTTCTCAAAACGAAACTTCCAAAGTTTCTGCAAGAAAAGCTGAATATTCAAAGGAACAATACATAAAGACAAATTGATGTCTAACTTTATATGCTTTATTGAAACAGGAATAAAAATAATTCTTGGAATTAATTCTGAAATTAAAGCTGTATTGTTCAACAATTCTCACTCTTCCACTAAGGGGGAAAAATTAAATACATAGTACTCACAAAGACCCATTGAGAGGAATCTCTTCATGTATGTGGGTTTATATGTGTGTACATCAGCTGGAAAGAGAGGATGAATGGAGTCTGGTGAGTGTCAAAGCCACTGTCCTGAATGAAACCCAGAGCACCCAGAAGAACATCAGTAAGATGGCACCCAAATATGAGCTGCTGAGAAAATGCCTGAGGCAGCAGCAGACATGGGAGGAAGATCAAGCAGAGGAAGTGCCATGGCAAGACAAGACCCTGCATGGGATGTACCTTCAACAGATAGCTGAGATGGCAGACATTGGGAAACTCTGTAAGTGGCTGGAAAGAGCTGGACGAAAAGACAGTGCTTAGGGAGTGATCATAGCAGCACAAGAACAGGCACTAAGCACCAGACCCACAGAAGCAGAGGTCTACCACACAGGAGCTATACTGTATATACAGTACTGTGCAAAAGTCTTAGGCCACCACCTGCTTTGTTTTAGCAAAGTTTTAATGACCATTCATAATTATTTTTCGGTCTCTGTATAAGGATTCAAATGTAAAATACAGGAAATACATACACAAAATTTAAACAAGCACAATTTTCAGAACAAAATGGCTTCTTAAGGCAAAAGTTAGTATTAAATAGTCAATACTAAATACTTGCCACTTTAGCTTATGGAAGCGTTTTTTTTCTGCTTTTTCCTGTTTTTAATATTGCATACAAATTTCCTGTATTTTCTGGTTGTATTCTAATAAAGAAAGTGAGACATTATATATGGTCATTATATCATTGCTGAAACAACAAATCTAATGTTGTCCTAAGACTTTTGCATAGTACTGTATATCATGTATACTGCATATGTATGCAGTATAGTATAGTAAATGTATATTTTATGTATAGTAAATGTATATTTTATGTAATTAGCCATGTAAATCATATGTTACATGATTCAAATATTCACTCTTCTCACAATGAAACATGGAGCTCTTAATACTGTTAAATTAGCATTGTATTGTTAATAATTGGCACAGACGGTTGCAGTGCTTTCAAAAAGTGTTGTGGATCAGATCAAAGACCTATTTGGGTTGTATCCATTTTCATTCTAATGAAGATACGAATTCACTCAACTTGCTACTATTCTTCATTAGCTGATGCTCAGAGGCATAAAGACTCTGATCCTCGTAGTAGCATATGATATATAAACCTGAAGATTTTATATTTTCTGTCATAGCAATCTTCCAACTATCATTCTTCCCTCCCTCCCACTCACCCATACATCTCCTCTATACTGTACATTATTTATTTAATTATTTATTTAATTTGTATGCCGCCAAAATCTGGAGACTCTCGGCGGCAAACAAAACAATACTAAAAACATTCATTAAAAACATTTTAAAAATAAAAATAAAATAAACACATTAAAATAAAAATAAAAAACTGGCAGACTAGCAAGGTGGGCTAAAAAGATTTCATACATAAAAAGGGGGGTGAAGGTGGCTAAGAATCCATCAACCACCTCCATTATGATAATGAGCCCCGCCCCCTGGAGCCCCAGGCCATCTCGCAGAGCCAGGTCTTAAGGCCCTTCCGGAAGGCCATCAGGGAGGGGGCAGC
>JANHZU010001473.1:36852-50893 GCA_032468055.1 Acrochordus granulatus | reverse complement strand
TATAGGTGGGAGACATTCTTTGTCTGGCTCCTCTGATGAGACCTGTCCAGTATGGTTGAACCTCTGGCAGAGCTCTCGTCTTTTTCAGAGCATACAAGCCCACCAACCACATCAAAGTGGTGCCTCACTGGGGGGAAATCAGAGTCTGCTACCACACAAATTTTAGTCCAGTCTCCAATCTTCCCTTTCCAGGAAAGTTTGTTGAGAGGTTGGTTTGTATTCAGCTTTAAAGAGCCCTGGATGAAATCGATTATCTGTACCCTTTTCAGGCAAGTGTATGGTATTGAAATGTCAGTGATCACACTTGTAGCTAATATTTGGAAGGCTTGTGATGTGGGCAAATCAAGTCCCTCCTGGATCTCCCATGGCTTTTGATAGGAGCACCATGGTATCCTTCTGAGCTAGAGGTACTGTTTTGACATGGTTGTCCTCCTTTGTCTGCCACCTGGTTTCAGTCAGTGTAAGTGGGGGAGAGAAGTCAAACCTTTGGCCTCTACTGTTTGGGGTGCCTCAGGGATCAGTCTCTCCTTTTTAACATTTATATGAAAGTGCTGGGAAGGTCATTTTTGAACAGCGGGGAGGATATTATTAGAATGCTGGTAGGCAGATGATGCTGTCACAATGTAGACCAAGTGCCTGGAAGCTATGAGGGTCTGAATAGGGCAGAACCAACTTTGACTCAATACTTTGGGTTTTTGGTACTCTCGTGCTGAGAATATGTCATCTTTGATTCTGGATGGGATTGAACTTCGCTGAATGAAGCTGATCCATGATATGGAAGTCCTCCTGGACTTGCAGCTACTGCTTGATGAGCAGGTGGCAGACGTGGCTTGGGGGACATTTGCACAGATTCCTCTTGTGTAGCAATTGCATCCTTCCTGGATTGCTCATACCCCCTTTTGGATGACTATAATGTACTCTACGTGAGGCTGTTCTTGAAAACCATCCAGAAGTTACAACTGATCCAGAATGCAGCAGTGCACAGAATTAGGTGTCCCTAGGTTTGCCCATATTATACCCTTGTTGCGTGAGCAGCACTGACTCCCTGTTTTCTTCCAGGTGCAATTCAAGTCATTGATTTTTACCTTTAAAGCCTTACATGGCATGGAACTAGGTTATCTGCAGGACCATCTCACTCTGAAATATTGTGGGAGAAGAAGGGGTTGAGCCAGGAGTGAAGAGGGGGATCAGTGTGGAGTGTCTGTGCATGCACAAATGCCAAAGGTCCTCATGAAGACTGTTAGCCCAATCTGAGAAGTCCAGGTGTTGGACTGGCAGTTGGAGAAATTCTTGTGACTTGTACCTTCAATAAACCTTTTAAATTAGAACTGAGCTTTCCACACCTGCTTCTTTGAGTTCATTCCACAGAGGACATCTGCTATCTTGTGAGTGCTCAGAAATGTACTTTTTCTACTTCAGCCCCTGCCCTATGGAACATCCTCCCCCGTGAGATCTGCTAGGTCCCAATCCTTCTATTCTTCCAAAAGCACTTAAAACTGGTTGTTCCCAAAAGTGTTTGAATAGGGTGAGGTCAGGGTGGGATGATAATATGGGTTGCATCAAGGAAGGCTATTTGTGGCACCAGATTTTCTGTTTTTACTTTCATCAATGTTGATGTTACATTGTTTTATCAGTTGTAAACCATTCATGGTTGTTTTAAGATGGGCAATACTTATGTTTTAAATTAATTAATCAAGCTTTTAGGTGGTCTGTGAAGACTCTTTTAGGTGGTGCTATATGAACATCCACATAGCCTCCAAATCATTTTCCCCATTAGATCAGTATCACAGTGCAATCCATCTATCTTTAACATAACTTGAGCATTGCTGTTTTACAATCATCAGGAAATATAATTAAAACAAAGAGGCTATACATAAGCATTTAATGTATCTTACAGAATATTGAGATATGGTGGACATTTAGTACATATTTTCTGTCAAATTTGGTTTAAAACATTTTCATGATGTGTAACCTTGAAGGGAATGACAATCACATAGGAATTCATAAAAAGTGAATTCCTCAACCTTGTGAAATTCTTCAGGTCCACTTGTTCTTATCTGTATATTGAATTTTGATGGCATCCATTTATATGCACTCTTAAGGAAGCAAAATATTCTATACTGTGAAAAAAGTAAGCCCCCATTTAATATCAAAAAGAGAGAGGTAGAGATATGGTGTCAGTATAATAAATAAACCAAGTAATAGTTTATTTGGATTGGGACATCTTTCCCCAGTTAGATTGTGTTTAAGATGGTTCATGCAATGTAAATATAGGAAACATGAAATTATCCATTTAGATTACTTTCAGTATTATATATCTGTGTATCTGTCTATTTTATCTAATTTATGTGGCCGCCCATCTTACAAATGTGACTCTGGGTAGCATACGGTAAAACCAACAATTACACATTCTTTGAATAAATAGTAAAAACAATTAGACATAAATAAAAACAAAATAATAGAAGTATGTGGGAGAATCTTTCACATAATACAACCAACATTTGGGCTTCCTGGTACCAAGGGAGCCTCAGGCCTGAAAAAAACACAGTTCAAGAAATTTCCAGAATATCACTAAAGTTATCTCACTATCTCACCTTGGGGGCAGGGGGAAGGGAGAAGATATCCCAAAGAATTGATGCCACAGCAGAAAAGGCTTGTTTCCTATGTCCCATCAGATGAATCTTCTTAGCAGATGGGACCCTCATCATGCCTCTCTTGCTGGACCTGGTAGGATGGATAGATGTAATAGGGAAGAGTCTATCCTTCAAATAACCTGTATATAAAACATATTGACGTTCAAATAAGAGTAAGACAAATAAATGGTTAAGAAATGTTCAGCACCATAGTATTAAAAGTATCAATAATATGAATCATAATGTAGAAAGCACATTCAGTTAACAGTATTCAATCCAGAAGGGTCCTCGTCCACTTTCAAAGCATTCATTCTCAGACAATAGAAGCAGACTTTCTTTTTGGCCCAGGTCCTAAACCATAAGTAGGCTTGTTCTCAACCCAGAACCCAGCTCATTTCCTGTTGCCTGTAGGAAATGAAACATCAGGAGAGACCAAATAGGGCCAATGCTAATTTGGGGTGAGACCAAAATAAAAGCCAATCCCTCATGGAAAACACTCTTCCTTTGAACTTATGTTCCCTTATGAATGTCCTTTATAAGACAGAATTAAAGGGATAGAAGCAAAAGATCTAATAGCAAACCAGGGCTGGCTTTGTACAATACCTAGCCATGGCTTGTACTAATTTATTTGTTATAAATTATATAAATATTTGTTATATATTATATATATAAATTATAAATACTTTTATAATTTGTTATAAAAGTAAGAAAGTAAAAGTTGTAATTGTTGGGTGCAGATATAACACTAAACCAGAAACATGGTTTATATATCATAATGGTTAGGCTCACATCATTCATGAACCAGAACCAAAAAAGCCCATAATGTCTTAGGTTGAAAGTTTTATTTTCCTTGCTGAGCTTTTCAAAGACGCTGCCTTTATAAAGAACGCTGGGCTAAGAATGAGTCAAGGTAGGAAGAAACTGCCAAATAAGGTTTGCTTTAGCAAAGGCAACCCCACGTACTGGGAGTTTTAAATTTAAAGGGTGTCAGTTCCTTTCTTTACAAATTTGAAGTGTATCAGTTCCCCATCTATTCCTTGATTTATTTGGTAAGGGTCAAAGCTCTCAGTATTGTGCCAGTCATACACAAGTGCCTGCAGTGCTATTTTTTCTTTTTTAAATATGATAGGGATTATAAGAAAAGAGCTCTGGGCCTTTCAGGACATATTAATATATCAAGTTCTTGTGTTTTGTTCCAGAAGCCTGACCAGTGTGTAAGAAATAAGCAACAGCTCACACTGGCAATTTCCCTTGTTAACTCTTCTGCAGTCAAGCACAGATAGTTACATTTAACAAACCAAGCAATTTTCATTCCATGAAAATTCTTTAATCAGTGGTATTTGCCTAAAATCCACCCAGTGCAGTGGATGGTTGTGTTGTTTAAGGACAAAAGAGAAAATATTCTCAGGCAAAATATTGAAATATCATGAACCAAAATACTTCAAGGTAGCCTAAGTTTTTAGGATTTCTGATAGGAAAATGTTGACAGTTGCTAAAGCAATAGCTTTATTGCACAGAAGCAGAGACACAAGAAAGGTCTTCTGGTACCTTAGACTTAGTAGTGTCTTGATCATTTTCCTTTTCTGTACCATACTGTATGAAGAATTACAAAGCTATTTTGTCTTTGCTCCTATCACTTCATGGCATAATTCAGGCAAGTACCAATTTTTTTTTGTAAGACTCCAAATGCCAAAGCAATTGAATAGTGGTAACAATGTTAAATCAGTTGTGATTTCATTATGATCACATGTTTTGACATTATGCAAATTTATTTTATTTATATATACTGTATATTTAAAATATTTATATGGTTGCCCATTTTAAACAACTCTGCATAATTCACAGCAGCAATAAAATCAGTAAATAAAACAATCACTAATGTCAGGCATGAAAGACTTTTCTTCTTTCGACTGCACACTTATCAAATAACTAACATTGTTATGCAATATCTTATACTGCTGTTGCCAGTATACTGAGACCTGCTGTACCCAAGTCAAATTCCTTCCATGTCTAACCATGTTTGGCCAATAAAGTAACAGAGTATCTGAGTATCCAGACTCTTACAATATCCAGGTACCAGATAACACTGCGACAGCATCATCTGCCTAACGAGAGTAATATCTTAATATCTTAACAGGACCTTAGCTCAGATGCCTTTATCCTAATATCCTACTGTATTCCTATTTCTCCTCTCAGACTTAAGGCAACAGTGCATAATGGCTTCAGGTTACTCACATAAACCTTGTCCCCAGAGTAGCCATCCATCTAATCCTTAATCTGACAAAAGAAAAATAAAATATACATGAAGCAATCACAATTATTGTATTTAATTAATTGGATGTACAAATAAAATCAAATTTAGCTTTTCTTCTGGCACCTTTTGCTTTTTGGAATGTGGCTTCACAAACTTTAAGGCCATCAATCAAAGTTGCCTTTGGTCTAAAAAAAATGCATATCACAGTAGTCCAGCTTTTTTTTTACATGCATACCTATGACCAAAAATATTGTGATCCCTCCAGAAAAAAACTTCATATAATCATTGCCAATATTACATATAATAAAATCTCAACTCCTTAGTGTAATCACTCCAATATTGTTTGGCTTTCTAGTTGAAATAGGGCTGCAAAAGTTGAAATGATCACAAAAGTAGACCGTGTAATATTATGAATGTTTAATTTTGCAATATTTTCTTTCTTTCCAAATTTCTGTTTGGCTCATGCTTCAGTGTTATCTTCAGTGACTATTCAAAGAGTTTGGAAGACCCAGATTCTTTGAGTGGATGAACAGAGTAGACGTTGTTATAACCATAAAATATAAACACTAGTTCTTAAACCTTGCATAATATTAATGTATTTTCCCAGTTCTTCATGCAACTGTAATTTCATACCTGAAATTAATAGTTTGACACTAAAAGTTATTAACTAGTAATAATATTTATTGGAAAATAAATATTCTGCTTCCTTAAGTGAAAATGTGTCTTCAGAGGAAGTAAAAAAGTCAGGAAAGTAGTCTTGACTCTTTTTTCCATCCATTTTATATGCACATTTGTGGCTATCATCTTGACTGTTTTTACATACATGCACACCACTCTGCTTAAATCTATTCTATTGTGTTTCATTTTGGATTACTGGGACCTGAAGTCTGGTGCACAAACTTTGAATTAATCTTACTTTTTGTAATACTTGTTCCCTAGCAGTGAACAAAAATATTTTATCATTCACTCTGAAAATGATTTGTACTGAACCACTGGTTTTGGTACAAATGTAGCTTAAATCTGTATCACGCATTTGTGTATTTATATGGCCACTCATCCAAATTGTGTGGCTCTAAGTGGCAAAAAAAGGCCAAAATTGATACATAATTACTGAAAAACAACATAGCAATTTACAAGTGTGTAAGTAAATAAAGAAAGTGAAAACGAATCTGAAACTTAGGAATATTTCATATTTTATATTTGTTGCTAGGCAATAAGTCTGAAATTTGAAAGTGTTGCTTACATTTCATGTGTGTAATTGCTCTACTTCTAGGAACAATTTAGGATTTCTTTTGCATAACATACAGAATGGTCATTAGGTACATTACAAAACGTTTCACAATTAACTTATTCATATAAAGCATTTAAACAATTTGAAAAGCATATAAAATGGTCCAGTGGGTTTATACTGGTTTTTAAAATGTATGATTGTAAAGCACACAGGATTGGCTAATGGTAACAAGACTCCTGAGTCAAGATTGACTCTTCGTGTTTAAATGGTGACCTCTGTGCAAGAAACATTTCTATTTTCTGTTTCCCAGTCTAGACCTGGGATTTCTATGTAAGAATTAACTTGTCTTGGTCATGTTTAGTTGGCAAACCCAGATAAAGAACAAACTTGAATTGTATAGACTTATACTGTAATACCAACTAGGATCTTTGCAATAAAGCCAGTACATGTTGATGAAAAAGGAGAAGGATGAAGGAATGCTTGGCTTTGATGAGTGTCCCTGATTTATGAAGCTAAGATTATTCCAACTGAGTTGTGAGGGATTCTGGTTCTCTAAATATGGCAATTTTAAAGAAGTATTCTAAAAAAAATCACAACAAAAATTGGAGCTAAAAATGGGATATCATATGGTTGATCTGGAATCATAAAATAAAATGGATTTATGCATTTATAGAAGTGGAAAGTATTTGAAGACAACAGAGGAGTAGGAAGAAAAGTGTGGTGTGTTTGTGCTGTTTACATGAAATCTGTAAAAAAATTCCTATACCCCGATATCACATTGTTTTAAGAATAATATCAACTGTATTTTTACAGGCTATTAAAATTGTTAAATTGATTGAAGCTTAGATTCCCAAAGTCAACTAAATATTTAATTAAGATTATCATTCAAATCACTGCAGTCAAATCAATAAGTAGAAACCAAACCAGAAAGAATATTGAAGGCACTCTTCACTAAAATACAATAACGTGATGAATGGAAAAAGTCTTACTTTGTTTTAATTTTAAATATAACACATGCTGCATATAAATGTTTATAGACCAGCATCTGTTTACATCTCAACTGATTAAAATAATAAAGATTTGACATCAAATGTATCACTGATTTACTTCCATGTTCCATATAATGAAATCTTTTGTCATCAGTTGATCTCAGTCCAGAAACACTTGAATACGAAAGAAGTAAAATACTGATCTTTAACTGTACCAGCAAACTACCTTTTTAAAGGTTGTTTTAGATCCTCAGGATATAACCTCCCATGTCTAAAATTAATTGTATATCTGCAGCAACAATAATTTCCTTAAGAAAAGCTTTTGATCTCCTTGAAGGCATAATAAAAACAACATTATAAATGGAGTATTTCTTAACAAGTTACCATCTAGGGTTTCATAACAATATATATAATTATTAAGAAACCACTTTATAATGGCAGGTGGAATAGGGGAGAAATATAAATAAAATTATAATGTCATACCACTGTTTCATGGGAAACAAATTAAGACAAGTGAAACTAAATAAATCCAGGAAAAATAAACCTTGGTGTACATTAATGCAAAGTTTTTAATCTATTAATAGCCTTGAAAACATTTTTTTTATTTCAAGTAATTCAAAATTTGCACAGTTCTGACAAATGCATTAGCCAGAGTTCTAGACAAGTTGTTCTGTGAAGCTTCTTTCCAGTTATTGATCCTATGTGACTCCCTGATTTTCAGAAGAGCTGGAGGTAGTAAAAATGAAAATGAAAAAATGCCTAAAGCTAAATTGCCGTTGCCCTCAATCCCCCCCAGAATTAATAATGATTAAGTAATGATACATGCCCACATTTAGGGCTATATAGTAGCAATAAGAGGAATGAAACATCTGGACTTCTCCATTTTATTGTAAATGGAGTTTCATTCCTCTTAGAGAAAGTTGGAGAAGATAAGATTTGCCATACAATCACTGGTGTGGGTTTCTTTGCAGATACAGTTGCTTATATTCATTCAGGACTGGCACACCAACTGGGAAGAGCCAAGCAAACTGAAATTATTTTGAGTATGTGGAGCTTGAGTTCTTTGTGAGCTCAGCCACTGAAGGGTTTGACCCTTATCTCACTGGGCAGGTGGGGAAGTCATGATTGGCTGGATTCTAGAGGTGATTAAAGAACCTCTAGAGGGAAGGAAGGCAAAATGCCAGCTTTGAAGGTGGGGTGTCAAACATCCAGCCATGTTTGACAACTCCCACCTAATATCCAATCTTCTTTTGGGAGAAAATTATTGAGTATGGTTGAGAATCATCTACCAAGCTTCTAGAGGTAATAGATTATCTAATCCCTTTCATTAAGGCTTGAGTGAATAGAAACAGCATGAGTCTCTCTCATAGATGACCATCATTAGCACCTGATAGGGAAAGTGCATACTAAACCTGCTGGTTCTATTAGATCTCTCAGAAGACTTTGTACCATTACCAAGTATATTACTGGAGTGTTCATGCAAGTTGAGATTTTACCCTATTTATGGTAGTTCCATTCCTGTTTGAGTGGATGGTTTTACTTAAGGGAAGAGTGATCTAGCCCATGGTTGCTCCATTGTGGTCTACAGGGCTTGGTCCTGTCCTATTGTACATGGTGTTAAGCATCTATAGTAAACTACTGAGAGAGGTCATCTATTGGCCATTGACATATTACCATTGGATGGGCTACTCTTACTGATTATACCCAACTGCTTATCTTCATCCTACAGTGGACTGAAGATGCAGTCGAAATTCTGAACTGGTGCTAAGAAATTGGATGTAGAGAAACATACTCAGATCAAATCCTAGCAAGATAGAAGTCTATCTGCCCATAGACCTCTAGCTTCCTTGAAACTTTTGTTCCAGTTGTGGCTGTGGAGATGGATGCACTTTCCTTGAAAGAACAGCTCTGTAACTTGGACTCATAGTATCTGCTTGAGCAACAGATAAGAGTCTATGACTGCCAGACTTTGCACACCTTGGTTGATATGCTTATTGGTATGCGCTTATCTGAATTGGGAGTTATTGATGATAATGACCAGCACTCTTATCATCATTCAGTTGGATTACTGTAACACATTCTACATGGAGCTACTTTGAATATGATCTTAAAAGCTTAAAAGTATACCAAATGTGGCAACTAGATGTTGGCAGCAGATCCTACCGTAACACTTATATTGCATTTCCTGCACTGGTTGCAGGGCACAATTCAAAATATTGCTTAGTACCTATAAAGTCATCAGGGACTATTTTTTCAGAATTATTCTTCCTAATCTGTTAGATCATCCAGAGATGTCCTGAATAAGATCCCACTCCCATTTGAGGTGCACAGAACATGGATGAGGAAAAATAATTATTCAGTTATAGCCACTATTCCATGGAATTCAGTATGGCTTTCAGGATGACTTTTAAAACTATTATTTCTTGGTTAGCTTTCAACTAATGCTTTAGGAAGATAGCAGTGAGATGTTGGATGTTATATGATTCATTGTTTTGAAAATTATTTATGCATTGAAATTATCCTGTTCACTATCCAGAGTTATTTAATTGGTGTGGTTTATAAAAGTGATTCATAAAAAAAAATACATTGTGTTTATAAAATTAGAATGTATCATAACTTTTTCCCAAGCAGAATTATTCTGATTGTGCTATCTTGTGCATCTTTACACTTAAAGATCTAGCATATTTAATGGAACTTCTTTCTCAATAAATATGTTTTTCAAATATAGCTTAACAAATGGCAATATTACAGATATGATATATTTATTTGTATTTATTTACAAATGGATATATTTATTTGTATTTATATATGTGAGGGCTATGCAATCAATCAAAGACTTCTTGGTGGCCCATTAAAGCTGCTATGAGAACAAGAAGTTTCAAAACTCTCTATAAACACAGATTATTCAAGCTAGAATCAGTACATAGACAACCTATTCTGATTTGCAGGTTAGCAGAACTTGAGTAATAAGTATGCCAGGAAGGAAAGTTTTTAATCTCCTAAAACCATCATATCTGGGATGAGGAGAATTTAGTTTTCTTCATTTGTTAGTAGTCCATTGAAAGATCAATGGATCTTACATCTTCATACAACTTCATAAATTTTCATTGAGATACTTATTTCAATTATGATTTTAACAACTGAAGCAGTACTGCATCTAATGGAACTATTCCCCAGGCCTTGGATTATTTTGTGCATAAACTCAAAAGCCTCAGGCTCTGAAAATATGGCTTGAATAAAAATAAAATTTAAGTAGCTTAATATAGGCAAATGAGATGTACCTTGCAGACAGTATCTTGATATTTTTTTTCTTTTTAGAAGATTTTGAAGATAAAATAATTGCATGTGAGAGAAAAGTACAGAAAGTTAAAGAATAATATGGACTCCAAAACATTGTCTACAATGTTGAATTATCCATAGAGCTTTGCCTTAATGATGTATTATTGTAGATATTTAAAACAATATTTCATTAACTTCAAAGAATCTTCCTTAGGGCAGAATATTTGTTTAGAATTTTTCTCTAATTCTAACCTCAGTGAGTATATGTTTATTGAGACATATCTTGATAGAAAACTTAGGGAAACAGGGAACAGCCTGTTCCATTTTGTTTTTCTGAGAAATGATCTTGTTTATAGAGTTTCTTTAATCTTAGTTTTGAAATAACAAAAGGAGGGTATATATTGACAACCATTTCATGAAATGGCTGCTCCCTAGTTTCAGGTCACTGAAACAGATATAACACATATATAGAGATATAACTGCATATAATTAACAAACCCATGAAGTCCAGAATAAATAAGTATAGAATTTAAGCTCTAAAGACACTTTTTTTCCCAATAAAACATTAGAAAATGCAGTTGGTTTAACTTTCTGTTCAGTGCAATTGTATGTAAAAGGAGAGCTGTTTTTAGCTTTGCAATCATTAATCCATTTTTATAAAAAATGTAAACAAGGGATTGACAAGCTAAGGTCTGTATAGAAAGAAGTCACTTGACTCTCCACCTATAATGTGAAAGCATCTATAAAGCTTAATTAATGTAATGATCTATATATGAATCAAATTAAGAGGTGGAAGTGGGCCTGAAAAACCATTGCAGGAGAAATTATATTCTATTTGAATATTAGATTCCAGTTGGAAAATTATACTTCATCAACATCATTAAAATATATATGCATTAGGATATGCTAGTTGATGAGACCATACTCCTAATCTTATATGAGGACCCAAAATATAATGGTCTCAGTTGGAAACCATGTAGGTTTCCAATAAGGAAATGTTATTTATATGTTGCCCTTCCATAAGGGCAACATATAAATAATGATAAATACTCAACTTATAATTTGCTGACATACTTTTGGTGATACTGTTTGAAAGTACTGTGGCTTTTGGATGAACAGTTTGGTCTTGCAAGGCATTTAGATTCAGTGCCTGTCAAAACAATCAAACTCAAGTATCTGCACCACTTGAAATGAAGTTTTGAGAAGATGTATCGTTGATTTGCAGGATAGGGACTAAATTTATTGTGGCATGAACTGCAGTACTCTTTTTAACGTGTATTGATTTTTTGGTAGTTAAAGGAAGGGAATTCTCAGCAAATGTGAAAGCAGAAGTCCTCTGATCTCTCCTCTGGGCCAGATAATGAATACAGCCATGCTTCCTTTTTTCTATGTTGCTGCTGCAACATTATTACTGGCAAAGTCATACTGCACTCTTTGACATAAGAAAAAAGGGGAAATGAAGGAAGTTGTTGTCAATGGTCCTTAATGCCAGAGTCACTGTCACTAAAATATTTTGAATAAAAGCTCCATGTATTATTAAATTTTTCAATTTTAACTTGGGAGGCAGAAGTCAATAAAAGTAACACAGGCAGCAAGTACCAGTTTATCAAAATAGCAAAGAAAGTGAAATCTATGTAATAAAATGCAATAGTAAATCTTCAATCATTTTTGATTCAAAGACTAGAAAAGTTCTCAAAAATAACGCATATTGCATCAGTCAATGCAGATTTCAGGATTTTAGCATTTAAAGCTTTATTTTTGTAGTTGTGAAAATGAATGGTTCTTTTCATATGTAAGTTTTGAACATTATCTCTGTAATAAATTGTGTATGTATATGCTACTTTGAATTAATACATCTTTGAATGTTGTGTAATGAAATGTACATATCCCTAAGCAAGTGAAAACAGATTTTTAACTGAATGTAAGGGACAAAAGCTGATATTGCATTTCCATAAAAAGTACATTTATTGTCAATAAAGAAGGAAAGGTAAGAGGAAATTTAATTCCAGGGCTTTACAAAATAAACAAAGGAAATTGCTATCATGTTATGGCAATACTACAAGTTTGGAAATACATCCACTCTTCATTTGATATGCAGTCTTTTTATGTATCAGACAAGCAATTTAGGAGTTGGGAGTTTCAATTGAAAATCTATATATAGCTGTAGACTGTGTGCATTCATGCATATGCTTAGTTTCCGTTTGTTTCCTACTGTTAAATACACAGATTTTATCTATTAATAATCTAATTGTATAACAAAAATATCATCTCTAAGTGCAGAGTGGGATCAATTGTCCAGGGAGGTTTGCCTTCAGGTTGAGCAGCCATCTCTTGTGGTACTGTAATGTGGATTCCTGGTCTGAGCAGAGGTTTGGGGTCAATGGTGTGAATGTTGTGAATAAATTCTGCCAGGCCCACCCTTATACCTAAAAGCATACGAGCGTAAAAGATGTGTTTGTTTTCCTTCCTCCTTCTTTTTGTGTGCAAAAAAATGAAAGGTTCATGTGGTAAAATCAATACATTGTTACAAGATGTGTTTCAGTAAATAAAAACTTGTGAGAAATCCTTCAGCCAGGAAAAACTCCCAGGAAACACCACAACATTACAGCAAATAATCTCAACCTGTCACCAGAAAGTGCCACAAAGAAGAGCCAGATCATGTCTTGAACTGCTACCTAAATGGCAGACTAAATGTATCTCTGAAGTAAGGTCAAAAGCACTGTAATGCTTGCTCAAGGCAAGCCTGTCTTTTGACCAAACGTCTGGAGTATGAATTAGTGGATTTTATACTTCATTGGCACAAAATAGTCATAATTCCCATTATTTTCAGATCCTCTTCACTTCAGTTTAAAACTAAGGCAGACGAGAGGAGGAGTGACCATTGCTAATCTTCAAGACAGCAACACAAAAGATTTTCCAAAGGTCTGTTAAGCTCTCCTTCAAGTTGAGGAGGCTTTGGCTAATAGAACTAGATGTGGTTCAGCCACATTGCTTTGACATATTCTGACAGGCTGCTGTTTGTGAGAATTTCCCGCCCGGGGCACAGCTTCTGTTGTGCCACTGAGTAGGTCTGGGATTCAGCTAACCACTCATCGCAGAGTCTGGATTTTGGCTGTCGAGATTTTAGCAGAAGTATCAGTCCTGAGAATCTGTCCATAAAGTGAAGAGGGAATCAGCCACTTTTATGCATGCTGTATCTCAATGATTCAGTGATAGTGTGATAAAAGAATTGTTGCCTCTTCTGAATACGAGCTCATCCTGCCATTAGCTCTTTGTTCTTCAAGTGAAAAAATGAAGCTGATAGAACCAAAATGAAATACAAATTGTGAAATCTAGGTTGATAATGAAGAGAACATAGTCTTGTCACCTGGAAAATGATGATGTGGAGTGAAGAGTCTCATAACCTGAGTCAATCTTCACCTGCCTAAGGTAGATGTGATTGAAGCATTCCCAATAAATCAGTGCCTCAGCTCCACTTGAAAACTTTCTTTCACCCTGTTAAGTACCTACTCCTGTTGTCAAACTACTCATATTTCTTGAAATTTTTTCCAAACATTCAGTTAGAATCTGCCTTACTGTGACTTGTCTGTGAAGACTCTCACTCGTCCAGGGTAATTGCATCGCAACAAAGTTTAAAAAACAGGCATCTGGACTG
>JANHZU010001472.1:198561-211364 GCA_032468055.1 Acrochordus granulatus | reverse complement strand
TGTCTGTGCGCCTTTGGTGTCGAGTCATGCTGACCACATGACCACAGAAGCATCTCTGGATAAACACTGGCTATTTGGCTTGAAAACGGGGATGAGCATCACACCCTAGAGTAACTCACGACCTTTACCTTTACACATATAAAAGAAAGTGTTCTAGCTCCCAAACTTATATAGTATCATAAAGTTAGTACAGTGGAACCTCGCAAGATGAGACTGATCCATTCTGGAAGAACGCTCTTAGTCTGAAATGCTCTTAAACTGAAATGAGGTTTCCCATAGGAAACAATGGAAAGTAGGACGATCCATTCCATGCCCCCAACATATTCACAAAAAAATAATTTTCACCAAAATTTTATGTAGAAATTATTGTCCCTAACAACTGAAGCAAGTAACAATGATTAACACACGATATAAAGCAGAAATAGAGCAAACAAACCAGCATTTACGGATCTGCTCCAAGGCAGGTTCTGGCCTTGGCTGCTGCTAGGCCGGCTGCTGTCCGGCGCCCCCTGCTGGCTTGGAGGATCCGCTGCTGCTGCCACCGCCCAAGACAAAGGGGCCTTTTCCCTTTTCCCTCAGCAACATCTCACAGAACAGCACACAGACAGTAATGGAGTAAACTGCATGTGGCAGCGTCAACAGAACTCTCGCGCGTTTGCTGCATGAGCATGATGAACAATACAGAGCATGCTGACTGATGTGTAAATCATCACGCAAAGCTTGCTCGTCTTGTGAGTCGCCACTTGTCAAGCAGAATAAATCTTATTAAAAATGTTTGCTTGTCTTGTCTCATGCAGCGAGGTGCTCATCTTGCGAGGTTCCACTGTATATAAGTATAGCCACAAGACATAGAGAGAGCTTCTCTTAATCTCTTTATAGTAAAAGTTTAACAATCCTTCACATCTCTGAAGAATAACTCAATGACCACTCCGAGATTCTTTTCACACTAGAGATCAGAAATATTCTTTGTACTCCTGAGTGGTCACATAGGCATGCCATGATTTTATTTAATGCTGAAGACAATCTCAGTGTTTGCTATTCTTGTTTAGTAAATGTGAATTTTTATCATCTTTTGACCTTTTATTTTCCTGCACAGAAAAATGAAACATTTGTCCTAATGGTAATTTTTATGGTCTGAATCTTATGTGCAAACAATACATAGCAGTAACTACATATTTTTTAGGAAATTACTATATACTCCCTGAATCAGGAATAGGGGTCACAAATAAAGATAGGCAAGTTTTCAAAAGAAAGATATTGAAAAATAATAGAATGCCTCAATTTTAAGACTGATGCAGCACTTTTCTGAGGAGGCAGAATCTTGTCCAAATTAAATATTACTCCTAGCCCCAGTTTAGAGAACGGTTGGTGAAACTGGAAGCACATATGAAGGAGAATTACTATTAAGACAAGTCAGAGAATCTATGAAGTATTCCCTGGGGGCAAATAACTATTTTTTTGAACAGAAATCACAAGATTTGACTATATGACTTGAAAAAACTAAGCTCTGTGCATTCTATGCTGTATAACTTTCTGGACAAGCCCTCTGGTCCACCTTCTGTTGAAGGCTGAATCTTCAGCCTCAAGCCATAGCCCTAAGTGAGTCAACTCTGACTTCAGAGAGATAGGAAAAAGGATAGATTGGGAAGTATTTATGTTTCCAGACAACTTTACTAATTGATTAGAATATTTTTCTAATCTTGATTTGAAAGCAGGAAGAAAGAATAATTGATACTAAATATCAACTTAATGATATGCATTTTAATTGAATTCATTAAATGCTATTTATGGCAGAAAGTGATTTTTTTATAGGGAGCAAACATAACATCAATTTAGTTCTTAAAATGGGAGAGGTGAGTTTTTTTCCTTTCCTTTTTCCTTCTTAACCACATATCTCAATAGTTAGATCTCATACATCAGCTTTAATAATCAGGACCATGAAAGTAATGAGCCTTCTATTTGATGATTGGCTAAAGAAAGCTATCTGCCATGACAAAGCAAGTCAGACCATTTGTCCATTTGATAATAATACAATTTGGCAGCAGCAGTTGAAACATTCCTGTCGTGGATGTATCAGTCTGGTATAAATGTGCCAGGGATTTATTATGGGGTCTTCTGCTTACAAAGTATGTATTCTATCTCCAGGTATTCTGCTGCTGAATATGTATGGTCAGGTTTTTTTCCAATAGCTCATACTGCATGCTAGAATTTTGGTTCATAACTTTTGACTGACCATCAGAATCATAGCATATCTGGCTCATCCTGATCAACAGAAATAATTCTCCTAGACATTCTTTCCCACTGTTTGCCTACGGGATTGGGTAGACAGAGTAGGCACAAAGGCACTTGAGCAAAGAACGCTGCATATATAGCATGCAGCTATTAAAGAGAGAGAGAGAAAAACAAGCAACTCTTAAGAGAATTGGTAAGAAATAAATCATATTTCCACACTATCGCTCCATTCTGTATATTTTGCCATTTAGCAGAATTTCTAAGGAATGGTTAGACTCATGAATCTGCCCACCATGAAATATATGCTCATTCATATTCTGGGTTGTAATGTATGACTTGAATCAGAGTAAAACAGTTGTGGGAGGTTCAATCTTGCCTTAGATTTATTTATTTGGATCAAGTTTGGTATCTTCTATCAAGAAGAAGCAAGTAAGAATGTTCTGAGGGTAATCAGTACTGTGTATTGTAGCAGGCTATTGGAGAAAAATAGATTAACTGGAAGCAGAATAATAACACTGCAGAGACAAGAGCTGTACAAAAATCTACTCTTGTGAAGCCTTTCTTCAAAATAATCTTGACAGAAATTCTAATGCTAAACCTACTGGTACTTTATTTTCATATTTCAGTTTTCAGTGAATTTCAAAATGGGGGTCATTGTTGTACTCAGGGCAGCATTAGCACATTCTAATGCATAGCAGACCCAGCAATACTGTGTGGAGAGGATGCTGTTCCTTTATTTAAGAAAAAAAATTGTTGTTTTTCCTTTCCACATCCTTGATGTGCAAGTTTCCCATGTCTATAGATTGTGATTCTGCACAAATTATGCATACTCCAGCACATGATTAACATGGAAGCCAGAAGGGGAAAAAGCTTCTATTCAGTTCAGCAATCACATAGGTTTCCCATACCTGTTTTGTCAAGATAATGGGAGTCTTCAAGTCATTCACCCATGGTAACATACATACATACATGTTGCTAGATAGAATTAAATTGGATGTGATACATATGAAGCTTTAGTTCATAACTCAGTCTGAAGGGGAGAAAGAGAGAGATCCATATATTCTCTGAGGTCTTATAAATATATTTTGCTACGGTTGATTAAAAAGTGGGATTTGGCACATGTAGAAACCTGGAAAGACGTTCACATAAATATTCACTCTACTCTTTAGTAGGCCAATTACAATTAAATCTATTTTCTTTTCAATTCTCTCACTGTTGATATTGTGTTCCCTAAAGGCTGAGCCATGCTTGAGGATTATATACAGTGACCAGAGGAATATGATACACATTGTTGTTGTTCAGTCACTCAGTCATTTCTTTTTGCGACCCCATGGACTGCAGAATGCCAGGCCTCCCTGTCCTGCCCTGCCTTTCGGAATCTGCCCAAATCCACACCCATCATGTCCACAATATACAGTTATGGACTAAATTTTTGATGGCTGTCCTTAAAAGCTCTAGTTCTTTTGATTTTAATGCAAATTAACTTATTCTTATTATTCAGTTAGACACACATGAGAAGAAGCTCAGAGATGACAACAGTGGCAAAAAGGATTTTTCACCACCTCTACATGTGATAAAGATGTTGTTGTTTCTGATGCCAGAGAAAAATCAGCTATTCATGAGTTTGTTATCTTAGTTTTTTATTTAACACTCTATTGCATCCTGCCTAGCAATCCTATAAGTTAATTGATGATTTTCTGGAAAATACAAAAATAGAACTGAATATATCTTGACCCCTAATGAGAATAGATTGTTCAAATCACATTATGCCAGCATTCTAAGTAACTTCCTTCTGGTTTGCAGTGTTTTCCACCTGAGCAACTTCCAAATTAGTAGACTTCAGTTCCAGAATTTTCAGCAATAGCCATGCTTACTACAGCAGTCCACACAACTGAAGTTGTCAGGTTGGGTAACACTGGTTAGACTAACCTGGTATTACTAGTTATATCAGAATACAACTCCCTTAATTCTATTATAATTCAGCCAATGGTTAGAGTAGTGAAGAATAACAGTACCTTAGTTCAACAAGACTAAGACTTTAAACCAATTCTTATTTTCAAACCCATTTTCACTTAATATAATGAGAACACATACTGGCTCCATTGTACCTGCACATCTTCAGTTATCATACAGAAATTGATAAAAAGTGCTATGTGGTGAAATTTCATTGCACAAATTGATATATATAGTCAGTATAAGTCTGACAATGAGAACAGGTTTAAATAATACAGCATTTTTTATTACAGCATTCAAAATAATACAGATTTTGAGAAGGATCTGCCTTCATTTTATCTTCATGAGAGTAACTTTGTGAGGTTCATTGAGATAAAGACCCAAAATCACTCAATGAATTTCATGGCTGAGAAGGGATTAAAACCTCAATCTCCAACACTTTAACTATTATGCTAACTGGTTCTCTTTTATACCACATATCATCTAATTTTTTCAGATTTTGAATGTTTTCAACCCAAATGTGAATATTTTAAAATATATTTAAATAATAAACACTCATGAAAGAGATAGGTGGAATTGGATCCAATTTTCTTGTCAGTTGATCTCAACTCACAGGACATCCTAGCAACTGAACTTCATGCAGGTAGCTAAAAATTTTAAACAAATGCAACATTCTATTGGCATGCATTTCTAAGAAAATTTTCTATGCATAGCTATAAAGTGAAGAAGCCATGTTCACCAAGATTCTTGTCAGACAAAGAATAATAAATGTCATAACTTAATCACAAATTATTTTAAATTACTAAACAGTGGTTAATTATTCTAGTGGATAAAGTATATAGTGATGCAGCAATATTTTGTTAGTTAAATAACCAACAGAAATGTAGTGGAAAATAGTTCAAGAAATATTTTCATATGTTTAAGGGGTGCAGCAGTCTAGCAGTTAAGATGCTAGGCTTGTCAACCAGAAGGTTGGCAGCCCAAGTTCAAGACCCAAGCGCAGCATAACTGGGTGAGCTCCCATTTTTTGCCCCAGCTTCTGCCAATCTAGCAGTTCAAAAGCATATAAAAATGTTTTCTCAGAAGGAACTGAGAGAGATCATATTTTTACTTGTAAGTAAATTGCATAGGACTGTATTCTAAATTTCCTAGTTCATACTAAATTTAAATATCAGTAAATCTTATCATTAAATATTAAAGACAATTTAATACCCAGTCTCTAGGAGAAGAAAAACTATGAATTAGATTCTTTCAATTACAGAATTCTGTAATTCTTTCAATTACAGAAGAAAAACTATGAATTAGATTCTTTCAATCAGGAAAAACAAAGATTCAGTCAACCTAAATGCCTACTTCAGAAAAGGTCATCAGGAAGATATGTATTTGCATTCTTGAAGAATGAAGGCAGCTGCAAAAATCTTACTGCTCTATGATATTATGAGCTGCATAATCTTGCAGTATAGATTTCAGGAGCACACAAAAGGAAGATGCACTTTTATCCAAGAGTATATTTATTTATACTGATACACTAGTTATATAAAACTCAGTGTGGTCAAAGACTTATAACTGTGTCTGATTCTAACTGAACCAATTTTTCCTCCCATCCAAATATGTTTATTTAACACATCTGGAAGATACTGGGATTTGAAAGAATTGCTGTATTAGACTATATTGACAGAGTATACATTGCAAGTTTTTTATAAGTGAAAAGGAAATCTGAAGAGAGAAGAAAGGTGCCTAAGCCTACTCAGATGAATTATTCCTTCCTGTTCCCCATGGCCATTATCTTGTCCTGTCCTGTGGGAAGGATCCCTGAAGATAGATGGCAAGCATCAGAGAAGCTTCTTCAAGTTGATGTCCTATAGAAATTTGGGTTTTTTTGTATATTATATTTATTTGTATAATTTTATATATTAAATTTATTCATTTTTTGCAACTATATACTGTATATTACATTCAGGCTGCTTTATGTTGATTATTATCCTGAAAAGTCAAATATATGATAATACAAATAATAAAATTGAAATTGAAAAGATTTCAGTTTATTTTTCAGTTGAATTGTACAGCTTATAAGTTATATTAAAGGTAGAAAAAATCTACAATAATTTAGCTTGATCTGATTTTTTTATATCTCAAAAAATTGGCATTTTAAGAGGGTGTGTAGACCTTTTATATCTACTGTAGAATAATTGTGGCAAAAAAAAAAGCAAAGATGGTATTAATAGTAGCAGGCACTTTGGATGCAATCCCAAAACATCTGAAGCATCACTTGAACACCATCAGCATTATCAAAATAACAATCAGTCAATTGCAGCTTTATTTAGAACAGCATACATCCTACAATGATACCTTTAACATCATCAAACATATCTGCCTACCCAGGTCCTTGGGAAGGACTCAACAGGTGGACAAAAATGCCAAATCTAATATAAACATGGTGGCTTATTGTGTAATCAACCATAATTTATTAGCATTCCTAAATTATATATTTAGGGGGATTGATTTAATTCAATACAAATTTCAACTGAACAGTTGAACTAATGTTTTTGTTCAAAATATGGATAAAAATGGGGAAACATTAAGAAATGGAAAATTCTCTTTAGGTGAACTATTTTCCAAAGAAGGACCATATCAATTCAGGTCATATTATTTTTTGAAATTCTTAGCCCATACAAGTTGCTTCCAAATTGCCTAATATTTTGGAAAAAAATATTTACAGATAAGACTGACTCTTTCTTGGAACTTGGTGTTTTGGGCATAAAATCTGGTTTATGGGTATCAGGTGCACTCTCCTACTCCAGCCACCATTAAAAGTCAAATAATATATAAAGGTTGCCTATTAGATGCAACCTTCTGATCAATGCTTATTGGCTGGTAAAAAGAAGGTAAAATCCTCCCAAAGACATCTGTTTTTTTTTTCCAACAAAATATTATACTCTAGATCCAACAATTTAAAAGCTGTACAAAAGGAATGAATAATTTCTGCCTAGAACTGTTCAAAAGAGTTGGACTAAGGTACTGGGCTATCCAGAGATTCTTAAAGTCATACTCATTCTTCCTCACATTTCATATGAAGTACCATGGAATGTCATGGAAATTATGAATGTGTGATTTTAGGATTCCATTTTTATAGGATGCATAGTATTGTATCATGGTTTTTTTTACAATTGCAATTCCAAATAACTCTCATGATTCAATCTTACCATTTGAAAGGTTTCAAGCTGTTATCTAGCCAATGTAGTGATACCACACTGCTGTAATCAAATATGACAAAAATGAAGTCAGATAAGATGAATAGGGAATCCTTCCCTCTTTAACCAAAATAATTATTTAATCCACGTGACCAAGGAAGGGTGTGAGGGTTTTTTGAACATTTGTAAAACACAATGTTAATTCCAAATTTATCAGATGGCATTACTTCTGTAACATTACATATATAAATAAGAGAATAAAAATAATTCTTAAAAATTAAAGGACTGCAGCATAATATCAGAGATGCAGAAATAATTAAAACACATTAGGAAATGAAGTATATTCTATTTTACTCAACATTTTTAAAAGAAACATTTGTTTATGATCATACTGCTATGTATTCAAGTGAACTCCTGGTGAGTCTTCGTTAAAGGCATCACAGGAGAGCCAATTAATGCCTATATTTGCAAGACAATGTTTGAAGAGTCAGCGATGCAAGGCTTTTTGTTGTCCTAGGAATCAAATATGATTATTTTTAAAAGCCATGTGTACTATTTACAAGTTTGCTGGAAGCAATAGCCAACTTTTTCAATTCAAAAACTGTCCCATTGTTGCTATTGTTTTAAAAAATCAAACTTTTTGTCAGTAAAATCCTCTCATTGAAGGGATTGCTTATTTGTCTTAAATCCTTTATTAGAGATAATGTACAGGGCTTCAGAATCAGGAACAAATTCTGAATTACATTCTATGCCTGAATTCCTTCAAGACAAAAGCTTTTTGTCAGTCTTTTCTAACAGAAATTCTGAGTATTTGGTTTTGAGAACCAATGTGAATATAGAAACTCAAGATTTCAACAGGATACCACCATTCCTATTAGTCTTGCCACTATTCTATGTGTACATGCTCTAATAAAATCTGTTAGAAACAAGAAGCTAACCCCCTTCTTTCTAGCACTGATGATGTTACCTTGTTGGGAAATAAAACACCTACAAGAAAACAACCAAGCTAGAGAGCACTAAGGATGCCACAGTTCTAATAAAATTCAAGTATAAAGTATAATACATGTTTATCAAAAAGCTATCATTATGTGATAAAATATGGGCCTCAGTGACCCAAAAGCATGGGTTTTATATGGGTCTCAGTGACCCAAAAGCATGGCCAGTGCCTATTGAAAGGTTCTCTGCTTTCAGCTGTAGCCTGCTAATCCATGATAGCCACATACAGTAAGCTGCCTTGAACACCTTTGAGTTGGTACTTTTGCAGAACTGCCTAAAGTCCTACCAAAACAGCCTTCTGCAGAATACTTGCAATTTCAGTACCTGATGCAAATAAGATTGTATCAGGAGCAGTATTGTTAGAACTGCCGTAAGTACTTGTCAAAAACCCAACTCCTACCTATGGGGAAGCACATTACATACAAGGGCTGACGTACATAGGAGAAGCTTGTGTGTATGTATGTAAGTAAGTATATGTATGTGTATGCACACACACACATACACATATGCAGAAATCACTATGGTTACAGCCTACACTCAGAAAGCTTAAACGGAAATGCTTCAATTTGAAAAGCACTGCAATTCACCAAGTGTCTCAAAATATCCAGAAACAGACACTACATTTTAAATGTGAGGTAAGCCCTTTGCTTTAAGCCACTTATTCTTAAATTAAGCTCTTTGCAAGAAAAAAGAGAGAAAGAGATCCACCTAGCTGCATATATGTTTTATAAGCCTGTTTAAAGCCAAAAGACTAGCATTAGAAAATTTTTTCCCCTTACTCTTCCTTAGATGCAAATTTCAGCACTCAAGGGCAGAACAGCTCCCAGTTATCGTCAAAGGTACGATCTGAAGTCCAGGAAACATTCTATGCTTAATGCTTAGCTGAAAACATTTACCAAAAAGCATGAGTGCTTCAAAAGCCTGCAATGGCTCTAAAACATTTTTATACAAATCCTGCTATTATAATCTTAGTGGAGGTAAATGATTACAGTTGTAAATGTCATACAAAGAACTAAACTTGGAAACAGAATTAAAACACCTTCTCAAGCAAATATATTTTCGTTAATCCAGGTCATGATATGTAACAAAATTGCAAAAAATGCAAATTTCTTTAAAAGGCAGTGGACTTTTATTATTAGATGTAATTGGAAATTTTGATTACATCTAATAATAAAAATTCAGTTACCTTTTTAAGAAAGTTTGCATTTTTTACAATTTTGCTACACTTTCTCAAGCAGTTATTCATTATTTCCCTGGTCATCCCAAATGCTAGCTTTACTTATAGCCTTCAGTCAACAAAATTTTAATATCTGTGAAGGCCCTCTGCATCATTTACTGGTATTAAGTATCTCCCTCTTTTTGGTGTGTGTGTGTTTGTGTGTCTGTTTCTCCATCCATTACCTGTCCTCTTTGTCAATGATAGCTAATTTATTCCAGTCCTGCAACATTTTTTCTTAATCCTAAAGAATAGCTGTCTCAAGCAACAATCATCACGGCCCTTCTATCTATGGATTGGTAGCAGTTATCCTCTTATTCAAAACTTTGTAATATTTTCCTAAGAAATGTAAACTGTTTTGGAAAATGTTTTCCAATTTAGCTTTAGTGCTTTCTCATGCAGTTTATAATGTTTGTCAGATAAAAGAAGCCACACTTCAGTGGGTCCAATTTACAGACTGGGAAAGTGAAGCAAGATTAATGTATTAGTGACAGTACAATTTAAAAGGAGCAACTATAGGGTTCTATAGCAACAGCAGCTCTCCACGTAAATTCTGCCAATTTCCCTCCTTTACCTGTCATCCTGCAGCACCAGCCATTTTTGAGAGAGAAGCAAATGAGGAGGCAAGCAGGGAAGTCCCATTAGTCCTGCTGAAAAACTGGTTTTATCAGTCTCCTTTCTCTTAAAACTCATCCACATTCAATAGTTAGCCTATAACTTTAAGAATGTTTTTTCCTTGGTTCAAGAGTTAGACTGGTAGTGGAGAGACCCAAGTTTTAGCCAACTCTCAACCACAAAAATTCACAGAGTGCCTTTGGGCTAGTCACTCTTTCCCAGCCTAACCTAATTCAGTGGATTGTTGAAATAGGAAACAGAACTAAGTACCTTGATTTGAGCCGCTTTATGAAAGGCAGAATTATAGCTAACAAATAACAATTAATAAATATGCATTCCCTTTTAATGTCATGCTTTTTTGGGCTTTTTAGGCTTTAAGGTTGGGAACAGGAATTTCTATGCTTTGACTGTAAGTAAACTATCCTGGAAGCTTACTTGGCTAAACAATGGGATCAAAATGCTGCACATAAATGGTAGATAATAAATATAATTATTCAAAGAGAGGCAGATTTATAGATCATAAGTTGTGGAAAAGCATCAAATGACTGCAAAATGGAATATCATCATATAATTTAACCACTATGAACCTATAGGTTGATTGATGTTCTCCACCATTGCACTTGGACAGATGGAAGATGGAATTGGACAACAGAAAGACTTATGATTGGATCCTATCTAACATACCAATAGGACTATAATAAGGAGCTGGCCCACACTTCCAGTACCTCTAATAAAAAAAAATAAGAAACCTGTGGATGGCCAAAAGATCTGTAGCTAACCTATTCTCATGACAAGGCGACATTTATGAATATTGGAGGGTAGACATGCAAGTACTACATTTCTCACAATCATAATGGTGCTGAAACACTCATGGCAGTATGTAAAGACTCTTGCTGACTTGTCTCTTGAAAAACATTTTCTTCAAATAAAATACTTCTAAATTGCCAGACAATAAATAAGGTCAACAACACTTAATTCATTCTTCTCCTGCCAGGATTTGTCTAAGCATTCTCCAAGTCCCAAGTGAATATTATTGTTGAAGTAACATCAATATCCAGCTCATTTATACCTTTGCATAAAAAAAGTGCTGAGACAAGATAAAATTGGATGCTGTTCCATTAATACCAGCAAGCAGTGAATTGCATGAAGTGGGAGGAAAGGAATACATTTTGACAGCAGTTCCTAAGAAGATTTGGGATAAAAGAGCTTCACTGAAGAATTCTCATGATCAGATTTCTTGTTCTATACAAAGGTCAAATCCAAAAGAATAAAAATGGAGGCACTGCATATATATTCTGGGATTTTGTTCTTGTATAGTGAAGTCAAAACATTTTTTCTATGCTGGCAATAAAATCTTCATGTAAAAAATAAGAAATATAAAGTCATGGTTTATTCTTGATAATTTTCATACCTATTTTCTTTTTGAAAGAAAAATTACAATATCTAAATCTAGATATTATGTGCTGATATTAGCCAATATGATTTATTTTCAACAAGCAATATACTGTATAATCAATTTATTAATGGAAATCTGTATAATGCAGTGTTATTCATTTAATTTTATGCACCTGAAGCAATGTTATCAATTACTAGAAGCACCAACTTAAAAACAAATAAAAATTTAATTAATAAACATAACATATGTCTGAGATACCAGCATTTTTGTAGCTAAGCTATATCATGTAATTAAGATATTTGGGGGGTTGAGAAGCATCAAACCATTAAAAAGTAATATTTAGTGAAAGCAAGATCTACAATTATACATCTGTTACAAACCACTTTAGAAACTACAATGACAGTGATAATCTTCGATTAGATTAATCTAATTAGAAGATTAATAGATACAAATATCTTAATATTTCAAATCAAACTTAACACAATATATAAAGGGAAAGCCAAACTTCTGCTATCTTAGTACAGATTTATAATTATACAATGTCTATAATATTCAAATCCTGATTCAAATGAAGAAGTGTTTCTTGAATCCTTTGTCCAATTCCACCTTCTAAAAATCTTTCCCTAATTTTTTCACATGTGAAAGAAAAAGCATATGTAAAGATACTCTTCTGTTTTCCTTCCTACATGAAAGACAGGTGAATTCTTGCAGGAAAATAGCATGAAGAAAAACCTTACTTCTGTGCTCCAGTATTTGAGTTCACATTGCAGGCTTAGGAACTGCAGTTTGTAAAACAAAGAAGGATGTAAAAAAATTTCAAAGAGCAAGGTAAACAAGAAGAAAAGAGCTAGAAAAGCATATAGGTAGGGAAGCCTAAAGAAAGACAAAACTAAAATTCACACATTTCAACTTCTTGGGCAAATAAACAGTGGTAATGAATGGATCCAGGCATAGCAGAAAATGCTTTCTCCAGGATTTTGTACTCTTACAAAATGATATACATTGGTTCCTCACAAGACGAGATTAATCTGTTCTGGAAGAACACTCTTAGCGCAAAATGCTCATAAAGAGAAATGCAATTTCCCATAGGAAACAATGGAAAGTCAGATAATCCATTACACGCCCGAAAAAATATTCACCAAAAAATCATTTTCAATGGAATTTGAGGTAGAAATTATTGTCCCTAACATCTGAAACAAGTAAC